>LVLI01000196.1:0-210786 GCA_001687465.1 Halocafeteria seosinensis | reverse complement strand
CTGGTACGCTTTCGTTCGTAACGACAGCCAAAGCTGCAGAGCAGGTTCATTTTTTGCTGATTCGAGCTTTGATAGCTTGCAACATTCCATTCAATGTATTACGCAATTCAAGATGGAAAGAGTTTATATCCCGCCTCCGACCTGCATACGCACGAGTATCACGTGAAACGATGGACACGCGAATCTTGCAGACCGAGCACGCCAGAATCTGGCAAGTAATGTGGTCAGATATCCGTGAAAGCGATGGAGGATACACCTTGCAGTTTGATGGTTGGAGTGACAAAAAACGAAGAAGCTTAAATGGATACAACATCGGCAAGATAGGTGAACATCCCGCGTTTTAAATGTCGTCGATATTTCGACGGAGTACCGCAGCTCCGAAAGCTTGTCAATGTGACTTCCAATGTCATGCAGAAATGGATGGAAAACATGAGCAAAGTGGTGGCAGTATGACGCCCTTACATACTGGGAACAAATTGATGAAAGAACCGGCGGTCCTCTACGCGCACTTGCTCTCAAACTCTTCAAAATAAAGCCGACTAGCGTCGAAGTTGAGTGGCTGCTCAGCCACCTCGGCGCGATACACACAGACTCACAAAGCAGTCTCAAACTTGAGAAACTGAAAATGCTTGCTCAAAGTAAGTTCTTCTATGTGGCTGAAGATGCGAAGAAGCCAATGACCAATCTATCTTGGCTGTATACGACAATCAATCGAAGTCCAAGTCCTCCAATTTATCAGGCGAGACAGAGTCACCGTCATGTAGCAATGAATCATTGGCGGCATCTTCGGATTCCTCTTCTAACAGCCAGTCGGCTTCGGCAACGTCACCTTCTTTGAACAGCAGCGGGCCCGACAATGAAGAGGCGTTCACTGCCTCCGACGAAGTGGGTGCCGACCAAGCCATTTTACAAACGGAAACGGGTATAGAGATAAACGTTGCGCTCATTCTTGAAGGGATGACTAAGCGTGCTAAATTTACCCCGGAGGATGTTGTTGACCTAGCCCATCCTCTGGTTATTGGGATTAGATCCAAAGAGGCAGCGGAGCAGGAAGAAGGAAGGAAAACTACAGGACGAGTACGATTGGACTGTCGAGGCGCTTCTAGCTAAAAATTCGAAACAAAAATAGACCAACACTACAAAAATACCGGCGAAAACGCGCCGCATTACATACTTTGAGAACATTTTGTAATTTTGGCATGCCACGTTGGCATGCCAAGTGTTTTGGCAAACTTTTGGGCTGGCGTGGCACTGCCAGGGTGGCACGGGGAAAAAAAGTTGTGCCCCACGCCCCACTTGGTGGTGTATTGATCATAGCAGTTCATCACTACCACGAATTGAAGTAAAAGCTAGAAACAAACTTGTTTACGCATTTATCTTGCCCTGTTCGTGTATATTGCGATACGGAGTGAGCAGTATTGCCCCCTACTCCTGTCTTTGGTCATGAGCAGCCAAGTAGTGGTCCTGGGCCCAGGACAGTTCACGCCTGTGGAGCTCGTACAGATTGCTTGGAAGCAATATCGAGTAGCATTAGACCCTGCAGCTGTGTCTAAGGTACGCATCATCGTCCATCAAGCCCTAGAAATACCGGTCTAAGACTGTTAGAGAGGGAAACTTTGGGCTGAAAGTGACACTGACCCGGGCATCAATCTACGTAATTTCGTGTTCTCTTTGCAGCTGAAAGAGGTATCAAGCTCGGACGAGACTTCATTGTTTTCGGAAAGCGCGACGAGTATTCAACAAGGGTCTGAACTACCGGCGAAACTAACTCGAGGTGTCCTGGCAGCTTGCGCCAGGATGCTGTTGCAGGTAGGGTCTCTTAAGTTCGCGTTCGGATGGATATACTGTACAAAATTGCATGATGACAAATGGTACTTGCAGGAAGGGATTGGAACTTCCCAGAATGCAGTGAAATTCCTGGCGGACTCTCTCAACAGCAATACTCTGCCGACACTCTGTCTGAATTCTTTGTCAGCGGATATCTTGCGATTCCTGCTGGATAACAATGTAGCGTTAAGCAAGGGAGATACGGCAGCGATTTGGAGAGGATCGTTTAGTGTCGCTGCTCTTAGTGCTATAGTTGCGGTAGGATTGAGGTCTGCTGCCTACATAGCAGACCTGGCCACGGCATTATCCTACGAGGCGATGAAAGGAGACCCATCTATATTTGACCCGAAGTATACCGACGTAGCGCGCCCACAGTGTGGTCAAGTTCTTTCATCAACAACCCTTCGGCTGCTTTTGGAAGACAGTACGGAATGCCAACGAGGGAAGCTACCTGCTGGCTTCGGTAATGATGCCCTGGACTGTGCGCATCAAATCCACGGCCCACTGTATGAATCCTCTCTAGAGTTCGAGAGGGCAGCTAAAGTCGAGCTGAATGCTGTTCCGTTTGAGAAATCCGGGACTGATAATAGCGAGCACAAAGGGCTCTTCCACGCGTTTCCTTTCTCGTCTGTGGCTGTATGGGCATCGAAAGCTTTGGGAGCAGTGGTATCCGGAGTTGATCAACGAACTTCAGTTCTTGGAAGCTGCACTAACTTTGGCAAGATTGCATGCGATCTGACAGAACTTTCTAGTGGCGAAGTGTGCGATTGGGAGAACCGTGGTTATCCAAACAGCCTAGAGGCTCTCTTTCAGTTCTACTCACTCCTCGAATCATGCCATGAGGCATTTTCACAAGAAATATCTATTGATGACCACCTGTTGGCTCAGAGAGAAGCTGAAGTACAAGAACGACAAAAACAGAAAACACAGGCACGCAAACAACGTGAAAAGGAGCAAGCGGAGAAAGAAAAGGAAGACCTGGAAAAGAAATTAGCGGCCTGCTCAACTGAGGAAGAGAAGGAAAAAGTTAGAGAAAGAGAAAAAAAAGCCGCGGAGAAACGGGCTGAGAAGGCTCGAAAAGCTGCAGAAAAGGCAGCCAAAAAGACCTCAGCTGGTGCGCTTTTGGGTTTGGGTGCCGGAACCCGGCGCTTACGAGCAATGCTTTACGAAGTAGCTGCTCAACAAGATCCTAAGCGTGCGGAAGAAGATGAAAATGGGTTTACCCCTGTTATAGAGCTACCGGTGAATGTGTTGCACCGAGGGCTGAACTTTTGGAATCCAGAAATTGCTGAGACTGAAAAACCGATATTCGATAAAATTGAACGTATCCTGGATGAGATTAGTTCCGGAGGCGCTCGGCGGCGTCCGAAGATTCCCAAGGGTACCCGAGACTTTTCTCCAGAGCAAATGGAAGTACGTGAGAAGGCCTTTTCTATCATCAAGAACGTCTTCAAGCGTCATGGAGCGGTACAAATTGATACCCCAGTTTTCGAATGCCGTGAAACGTTACTCGGCAAGTATGGGGAGGAAGGCGGGAAACTCATATATGATTTGGCAGACCAAGGAGGGGAGGCTCTATGTCTGCGGTATGACCTCACGGTCCCGTTTGCCCGCTATGTGGCTATGAATAAAATCCAGACAATAAAGCGTTACCATATTAGCAAGGTATACCGTCGCGACCAACCTAATATCACCAAAGGGAGATATCGAGAATTCTACCAATGTGACCTGGATATTGCGGGAGCTTCATCGATACCGATGCTTCCCGACGCGGAAGTTATTAAGGTCGCGTGTGAGATACTGAATCAGCTTCCGATTGGCAGTTTCGAGATTAAACTAAATCACAGAGGCCTCCTCGACGCGATGCTTGAAATCGCCGGCGTCCCTTCTCATAAATTCAAGGTGATCTGTAGTTCAATTGACAAGTTGGACAAAGAATCTTGGGATACCGTACGCCATGAGATGATCGTGGACAAGGGTCTGAGTGAAAGTGTGGCTGATCAGGTTGGCGACATGGTGCTCCGCGCTGGAGAGCCACAGGACCTTCTAGCGGAGTTACAGTCGTCTGCGAGCTTTTGCTCCACTCACCAAGGCGCAAGGAAGTCTCTTGATGAGCTCTCACAACTATTTACCTTCTTGAACGATATGGGTGTGCTCAAGCAAACCCATTTCGACCTTAGCTTAGCCCGAGGGCTTGACTACTACACCGGGGTGATATATGAAGCTGTGTTGACTGATCCGTCAGTAGCTGTCGGCTCTATCGCTGCTGGGGGCCGGTATGACAACTTGGTCGGCATGTTCTCAACTTCCGGGGAAAATATACCTTGTGTGGGTGTCAGTATCGGAATAGAAAGGATTTTTGCGATAATGGAAGAGGAGGCGAAGAAGAAGGGCGGCTACAAGACAACTCCGGTGAACGTATTGGTGGCATCAGCGGGAACCGAAGCCCACTTGACAAGCCACCGCGTTCAAATATGCTCTGAGCTGTGGGATGCGGGCATCAGCGCCAAGACATTTTATCATGCTTCACCGAAGATGGATAAGCAACTCAAGCAAGCCTTGTCCGAGGAGATCCCGTTTATGGTGATCGTAGGGGAAAGCGAAGTTGAAGCTGGCACTGTCAATGTCAAGAACTTGGACGAAAAAACGGAAGAAGTCGTATCAAGAAAAGAATTGCCAGAGTATTTACGGAAGTGCACGTGCGCGCTATCCTAAAGTGTGTATGCTACAGATCCCTGTTCCTGATATATAATATGGAATACTGATGTTGGGCGCCACTGGAGACTTCGCTATAGTCAATCTTCTGTAATTCTCCCTTCTTGGAGTACGGGTTTCTTCTTCAACTGTTGAAAGATATTTTGCCCTCCATTCCGCATCACCGTAGTCTAGTGCTAACCGCGTGTTGACGGCATGTGACCATGCAGTTCCAAGAGCAGGACTTAACTGTTGTCCAGTAGCGCCGTGCATTTGCGTCCCGCCGCTATCCGTTGACACGTCATAGCTACCAAACATTCCATCTTTGGACAGATGAGTAGTGACTTGATTTGTGACAACGACACCAATGTGAAATTGTTCGGCTAGTTGCTTGAGTGTGGCGGCCTGTCTAACCAGTTGCTCCTGTCGTTGTACAAAGTTCTGATCGCCGTTCGACTGTGCCTATCAATTGTTAAAGGGAGAAAAAAAAATAAATGCAATGCCAGCTGCGGTTTACAATTATGAGCCCACAAAACACGTACTCCTCGAACTAAAGCGGCAATACTGTCAATGACAATTAGCTTTATATCCTCGTTAACGATTCTAGTATCTAAGTCGTTGAGGAAGCTTTCAAACGACGAAGTGTTATCAGTTGTCCATACTGCAGGCCAACAGAGTAGCATCTTGAAAAGACATCATAGTAATTGTTGGTGGCGCAAACGTTGCATACCGTATAATCTCTTCAACATTTTGCTCAGGTTTTCCTCAGCGTTCTCTTCCACTGAAGCATCGTAAATTGCACGGAATCGTCGCTCGGCTATTTCTTTTACCCTGCGTAAACGAGTCACAATTACTAGCACCGAGACTCAAAATAAACCACTGAATGCGAATTTTACCTATTTGCTGAAACTTTGCCTTCGGTATCGATATAAACAACGGAGGAATCGAAGTTGTCTGTAAGAGTAATGACCGATAGGGACAGGGCGAATTGCGTTTTCCCCAACCCAGCAGGTCCGCATAACTGCGATACAAGACCAGAAAAATATCACCCGAATGAGTGCCAATATAATCGATCTTGTGCTGTAGCTCTTACTTCCGTAATGGAGCCTAGGGGAATGCCGTCGTGAAGCGCCCCGTCCAACAGGGGTATTTGGGTACGGATAGCATGAGGTTTTGTCTGCCATTCCTCCCACAGTGTGTTTGCCGTCCGTGCCGGAGGCGCAAGTTCTTGTGCGCATTTTTCCAATACCTCCATAGCTTCCAATCGGTTCAGGGAAGGCATCATGGCCATAATATCGGCCGTACTACATTGGAGTAGGTCTCCACAGGTGCGAACTCCATTCTTCAACAGAGTCTGAGCATTGCCTTCCTCGAGGAATTTAAGCCTGAAAAGTGGCTTGTGGGACATGATATGTCTGGGTATGTTACATACGTCACGAGTCGGACAAATACCTTAGTTACTGCACTAGTTCCACAGAAAAGGACGCTACGGATCTCTCGTTTGAATTTTACAATTCAAAACAACTGGAAGCAAGTTCAATCCATAGGGGAGGAGGGAGTCCATATACGCAGAACCATAGACAAGGATGTTATCTATTGCGTTAGTGGGGAGCGAGGACAGAACCATTCGTGTATTTCGCATCTCTAGTTCATACCGGACACTACGCTAATTTGTATGACCCGTGAGTAACCCTGTTTACCAGTCCGCAGCTTCCAGCTACCGCTGTTGAGCAACTTGAGCTTGTTTGGATGGCGTGACAGACTTATCCAGTATCGAGTTTTTTCAAAGGAGACTCCTTTGCGTCTTGATCACGTACATATTCCGCTTCTTGCCCTGTTTTGCGCATTTTCCTCCACGCTCTCGCTTTGACAATCGGATATCGCAACTTCGCAAAGTGGTTATACCACACCAACACGATTCTTTCAGATTCTGAAAGCTTTTTGTTTACTTTCATCCCATGGCTACGATGACTACCTGCCGAATAAGTTGTGTCCAATACTTTTAACCGGACGGGACATTGGCATATCTTTTCAAAGGGCACATCTACCATGAAACTGTCCAACATTGCCTTTGTAATAGGAACGTTGTTTCGATCCACGGCATAATCGAAGGGCTTGAAACCGAAGTCATCACTGCAATGAAGGACCTCAGTGTTCCGTGTGAGGATCGCATGCATTGATTTCCTTAATAGTTGGTAGTCTTGATGCATGGGCACGCACAGAAAATGTAACGCGCATCTACTATAAACGCATCTAGTGGAAGGATCTGCTCCTGTCCTCAGGAGTTCTTCTAGAGACTCAAAAGCCTCTTGGCTTAGGAGCTTACAGCACGTTGCCAGAGCTGTCATACGATTCGCGTCCATCTCATCGAGCGAAATGCCGGCCTTAGCTAAGCTGTGGAAAACGGCGCTTCTGTGCTCAACCACGGCATTGTTAACATGGTCATAACCAGGGGAAGCCAGCTTCTCAGCTAAGAGACAGAGCACTGTAGATCCAATCTTTGGATTCTCAAGTGCTCTACTAAATATATGGTTACCCCTCTCTCGGGATTCTGCATCGCGATAACCACCATCCGATGCCGTGTAGTGCATCAATAATTCCAAGAATTCGTTTGCAGAATTCTCCACCAGAATATCCAGTATCGGCCTGAGAACCCATTCCTCAGAGCTTAAAGGAGTTACTATATCTATTACATCAATGGACGGCTTCGAGTGTCTGCCAAGGAGAAACTGCAGACTAGGAACATCTGGAGTTGCCTCTGCTTCACTTGTCGGCAGGAGGAATACACGCGAAACTTCGTGCAACAAGGAAGTCGGGTATAGACTTGTCCCTTCTACATTTGCAGGTGTCTTCTCCCACCAAGAGGATGGAAAAATTGGCGATGACTCACTGTCATCAAGCGCGAACTCTGTTAGATTCGTCAGGTAGTCCGGCGAATCACTTGCATCAGGCAGTGATTCACTCAATTGCTCCCATTGGGCAGAGCGAATCGCAAACACCAATGCTGCTCTTTCCCCCATTCTCCTTCGATTGCTATGATATCCATGAGCTTCAATC
The DNA here is from genome assembly GCA_001687465.1 of Halocafeteria seosinensis. NCBI lineage: Eukaryota > Bigyra > Bicosoecida > Halocafeteria > Halocafeteria seosinensis. Next base: position 203,208 of record LVLI01000196.1, on the reverse strand, counting down.
GACACGCGCTCAATTCGTTCCGGAATGGCTCAGACTATCTGTATGCACTGTTTACAATATCCAGTCACACCTCAAAGTTTGCTCAAACAAGTTAACGTGCTTCAACTTCTTTATCTAATTCCGGCGTCGTACACGCTTAGCATAATGATCAATTCGCGGAAATACATATCGATATATGTACCTGCTCAAATATGTTATCTTAATTATGTTGTGTCCAACCAATTCATACCATTGCGCAGACTGCGTACAACGGTACTACCGTTACGTAGTACCGTAGTCGTTCTCTTGAAGTTGGCTGCCTTAAAGAATAGTTCAAGCACTTGCCGCTGGCCGGCCAGTGACTGGCGTGTAAAGAGTAAACATGCGCACATGTCTTTGGGATAGGTGTACTAAAGAGTTGTCAATGTTAAAATCTTGAGACATGAGCAAAGTCGTAAGGGGGAAAGCAATGTACAGGTAATTACAGTGGTGGTACAAGAGGTGTCCTAGCACTACGGCATGTGGTTATTAACATTGTATACGTAAATATAATTAGCTTGAAGGATTCTGAAATATTGCATAAAAGCTGGGTGAATAGTATGCCTGTATCCATGGCTGCCATGTTGGTAGCACACCGAAGTATGCCGTAGTGCTTCCTTCCGTCGACATTCGCGTATACATTGGTATTAGATTCTTGGTCATTGAGTGCATGCGACGTCGTCAATATCGTGTGAAAAGCATCGGCCGGTCGGAATATGCAAAAAGTGACAACCAATTCAAATTAGATATTTCTTTCACCACACTCAAAAGCAGACGCTCAGCAGAGAAGTACTTGCGGGCTGCAGCATACAGTGTACCGATTCGTCATGATGTTTCTCTCCCTCCCTTACAAGCCTGGTTTTGCGTTGAATACATATCCAAACTCCTCCGAGCATGTTCCAATGACTTGTGCACCCTTTATCTCTCCTGACCATTCTGATTGAAGGTCTTGTGTGGTATTGCATTAACAAGAAACTTGTGATGACTTCATACAATTCAAATCCACGAAGACACGCAGCAATTCATTCGCAGGGTGTCGATAATATAGTCCATGCTAAGAGTATTGATGCTCTATCGCAATCAAACAATTTATGTGACAATCGCATTGGGAAGCATCAATTTAGGGTAGTGAGTTGTAGAGCACTGAGTATGGCAAGACGAGGTGCTAAACGCCAGCGCTCTTCCTCAACGACCCGAACTACGAGACAAACTCGAACCAAAACAAGCACAGAGACATCATCAGAAGGCGCGAAGAATCAAGAGGAAGGCAATGCTTCAACAGAACATGCAGTAGCTGATAATGCCGGGCAGGATGGAAAGGAGAAAGCTCAACGAGTGGAAGCGAGTGGTGAAAGTGATGTGAAGTCAGGATCAGCATCGGCTGACAAGGCAACACATGTGGTAGAACAAGAGGAAACTGCACCAACTCAGTCCTCCAACCCCTATGTTAATGAATTCTCACAAGAGTCAGCTGCTTCAGAATCAGGAAGGGAGAGTTCGGCTAACATGGAGCAAGAAGGGCTTTCGACGTCGGACAACCCATTCCTTCCTTCGAGCAGCGAGACACAAGACAATGACCCAACGCAGAACAATGTTTTGGAGGCTATGCTTTCCTTCGTTCTCGAAGATAGAAAGAAAAAGCAAAAGCAAAGGAAAACACCGACACATGAGGGAGCTGAAAAGGATACTGGAGCTATCCGTCACACTAAGCATACCGGGGCAAAGAAGCCAAGGATGCCACGGTTCGTTGGAAGGATTCCTGCAAAGGATTGGTCAGTTAAAGATCGGGCAATATTTATTTCTTCTCAATCATTCGAATGGATAGCTCTTCAATCTACAGAGGAAGATTTTACACATACTGGAGAGGGGGTTTCTAGTGGATACGAAGATACTCAAGAGGATGCTAATTTCGGGCGTTTAATCCCATTCTCAGCTTTGGATGAGGTCGCATTGGAAGGAGACTGCCATAGTCGCGTCAAAGAGTTAGCAAAATCTTTTCAATATCGTTGGGACTACCGGCAGTTCACGCCTCGAAACTCTGCTGTTTGGCGTCACGAGCACATGGGAACGTTGGCAGAGGAGGAGTTACCGGTGAATGATTTCAATAAATTTATGAAGTCGGTAATCTCATGCTTGAACCCGACGGAGATGCCTCCTGGCCCGTATATCTTCCGGATTGTTCATAATATCCTCAGAAGAGCTTTTGACGATGCGAGACGGTACTACTGTTCCCCGTCCTCAGATTTTGTGCCTCAAGTGTACACAGGTATGGTGGCTGCTTCGCGAAGGCTCATAAATGCGCAAAGTGTCAACGAAAATGACAAAGTGGAAGGAAGCAGATTTTTCCGAATTCTAAATAAATGGCATCAGAGTTTGCGAAACGTGGCCTCTAAAGTTGTATCTGGAGCCCAGGAATATGCAATTGTGAAATACGAAAACAAGAACATTGTTATATTGAGACGCGCGAGTGAGAACACTCGGTCTGGGCCCGTTGCTATTATTGCGCGCTCCACTCGTGGGACGCGAAATATTCTTCGAAGAGTTGGAATTCCTTTCAGCATGCCACTGAGCTCGAATAATATCAATGACAATGAAGACATGTAAGTTGCTTTACAATCGATAGAAACTGGATGCATTCTTCATGTCTATATGTGTCCTCGCGTATCCAGACCTGAGGAGCTGAAAGAAGAACTCAACTCTTATCAGAGCATCAGCGGTGTTAGGAAGGGAAATAGGCGAGGTTCAACCCGCGGACTATCCGCCGAACACACCTTGTTGCTGATTCGAGGAGAAGTGTCATTTCGGCGGCTGATTTCATATATGTGTGCCGATATATCTGCTGGTTTTCTGGGCAGTGCAGCTCAGGGAGACAACCGCGTTGTTGGGGGCTTACAGACGGAACTGATTTCCTTAGGACTTACATCGACAACGGGACGCATTCCCAGGATTCTTGCTCTTTCTTCATTCAAGCATGCCACTGAGGAACACCTTGAAATAGTCAAAAATGGCAAGTTACCGAGAGCGGCCAGCAATAAGGCTTCTTACGACATGTATCGACTTGAAATATCTGGTCCAGTGCTGCCGAGTGTTCCACATCGGCTAGTGCACATACTCGGACATGCTCAACTTCTATTACATTGCCATACTCTAGCTATGCGTTTAATAGTTTCACAACCGATCAGGCACACGTTCGCCGAGGCCGCCCGTTCCTGCATTAATGAAAAAGTATACGCCGGAAACGAACACACGACAACGTCTGATCTAGAACCGCAATGCAGAGAAAGCTATGCGGCGGATTTTACAGCTCAAATGTTCGATTGTACCAAAGAAGCCTCTTTACAAAGCGATAATTTTCCTCGGGATGCAAGGGGTGTGCGAATCGGATACTGGGATCAGTACGTCACGGAGGGTACAGCCAGCCGAAGTGTGGAAGCAGGTTCTACGGTAGAGGATGAAGGCATCGACGAGGAGAGCTATTCCGAGGCCAGGGATGCTATATTACAGTGTACTTTTCCAATGGATAGGTTGTGTACATACATGAACTCTTCTTTGTTGCATAAAGCTGTAGTACGACAACCGAAAATTACCACCTCCATACTGGAAGAGTGTGCGTCCTCTGCAGCGAGCCAACGGGTGTCGCTTCAGCATAGTCGCATGGTGGGAAGTAGCGGTGAATCATATTCCATCCCTCGCATGACAATATGGAAAGGGGACGAACTCATCCGAGACGAAGAAGAGGATGGGCTGCTGACCATCAAGGAACGAGTTCCAGATGCGTTTGCCAATTACCAAACCCCTTTGACTTTAGGCTCTGTACGCTGTATCTGTTTGGACTTGTGGGATCCGTCGTTTAAGACTTTAATAAGCGAAATGACAAAGTTACGAAATGAAGCAGCCGCTAGCGTTTCCAATGACGGTCAAGGAAAAGCTGTCTCGCGTGAATGCTTCTGGCCATGGAGTGGCAGTGATGACCTTGATGATTACTATGCCAAGCAGTGGTACACTCAATGTGTACTGCGTCCAAGCCAACAGACACAAGAAGGGTATCCCGATCGGCTGGCACATGTTCAGTGGTGCACTCTTGTGGGAAAGCACGGTGGTCCCGCATGTAGTGTAGATACGCCAGTGGATAATAACGGCACTCCCTTGCAATGGACCCCATGCTTTCTTGCAGCTCGGGCTGCAGCTGCTAAGACAATGGCGAGGTGTGCACTCGGAACAGATGTCAATTCCAGAACCCGGAAATGATTATGACCCTAGGCGAGTCTAATTTTTTTCAGTCGTATAGGCTACAGCGCATCACGAGTTATGAGGTTGAAGCCATGATAGTGGTTATGCTGCTTATTTGTTTATCAAAGTAGCCCTGAGAAGAATTGCAGTGCTAGTTGCCTCTAGTAGTCGGTACTACTTAAAGCAGTCTTGCTGCTTCTGTAAAATGATGAACAACGTTTTAGTTAGACAATCAAAACAAAACCTGGTGTTAGAAATGCTACTGGAATCGTTTATTTAATTCAGCTCAGCTTTTGAGTGCTTGGAAAGTTGAGTTACAAATTTTGACTTAACTTACAATTAACCATCAAGTGGCACCAACCGCTCCGCTTAGCACTTGCACTGTTGTATACGAGCTCTATGGTTTTGTTTTGTTAAGAAAGCGATACCATTGTCTTTGTAATTGAATCTTGCTCCTTAGTTCATTAGAGGTTGCTACGGAGTAGCCACATATTCTAGTTCATTCGCCAATCCCGTCTGGAGCCATGCGCGGGTTACGAGGGCTTGTGAGCAAAAAGAAGCGTCGTTTTGTAGACGACGAGAACAGCTTTGACCTTGATCTGTCCTACATCACTGACCGCATCATTGCAATGGGATTCCCCTCCTCTGGTACCGAAGCTGCATGGAGAAATCCAAGCTCAGAGGTGCAACGCTTCTTCGAGTCCAAGTAAGACAGGCTTGTGGCCAGGCTGCTTCTTCACCTTGGTAAGTATGTGACGATATTGCAGACATGCTGGGCACTATAAGATCTACAATTTATGCTCTGAAAGAGATTATAAACTCGTAAACACATTCCCTGGTAAGATTTGTCGGTATTGCTGGTCACTTCAGTGTTTGAAGCGCATACTCCATGGTACTGTCACAGTGGTGGCTCGTTTTCCATTTGATGATCACAACCCTCCTCCTTTGGAGCTTGTCCATCGCTTTTGTCGCTCTGTGGATGACTATCTGAGAAAAGACACGAGAAATGTGGTCGGTATACACTGCAAGGCGGGAAAAGGGAGGACGGGAACTCTTATTTGCTGTTACCTCTTGCACTCAAAGGCCTGCTATTCTGCAGCTGAGGCGCTACATTTTTTCGGAGAACGACGCACTTATAACGGCAAAGGCGTGACGATTCCCAGCCAGCAGCGCACAGTTTTCTATTACGAGTATTTGGTCAAAAAGAACCTCGTGAAGTCTCTGAAGAGGCTCACTAAGACGTATAAACTCTTGCGGGTACGAATTTAGTTGGAGATTAAAAGCGAAAGCCTCGTATCCATGTGTTTTCGATTCCAGGTTAGACTGATTGGGGTTCCCAATTTCGATATCAGCGGTGGATGTGATCCATATCTCCTTATTTATGTAACTTCGTATGTATCGGCAGTATCAACTTGATATGGTGTGCCAATACAACGAACCAACTTGTCGTTGCAATTCAGGACGCGTATGAGGAACGTTAAGATATACGACTTTCGAAAACACTGCAAGAAACTATTCCATTATAAAGAGAAACACCGTGTGATAGAAATGTACTTGGAAGATCAAGAGATTTACGTGCGGGACAATGTTCGGTTTCAGTTTTACGACTGGGACAGCGCTGTTCAGGATGATAAGGTGAGAAACATGCCAACCTTCAAACTTTCACCAATACTGGAGCTTTTAATGGACATTGCAGATGTTTCAGCTCTCGCTGCACACGGCGTTTATCCGAAACGAGTTTCTCGTCTTCGATAAACCAGTGCTTGACGGAGCATATAAAGATGTCTCATGCAAGAATTTCCCCAAACATTTTCGATGTGAGCTGTTCTTTGGGGAAGTACCGGGACTGAAAACAGAGGAGGAGTACCATGAAAAATATGCTTCATTCCTAAATTTTCAGAATTCCCCTTTGAACACGGAGGAATACGCAACTGCAGATGTTGCCACCGAGGAAACTTCTGAAGCTAGTTCGTTCTCTCCAGGTGGAGTTGGCGCTGCTCGTGCGCCCGCAATGACGGCCCCAGTTGGAATTGAGAACATTTCTATTCGAGACAGCCCTGCACTACCAAGTCGAGAGTCACGGAAACCTTACTCGTAGATCATTCCTGATAATGTCAAAAGTTCCTTTGAGCTCCCCAGCATTGATAAAGGAGTAACACATCCTTCCTGATCACCTCGCATCTGACCGCACGAACCGTACAATTGTACAAGGCTGTGCGTACAATACAGCTCAAGAAGCCAAGTTGCAACCGTTGCCACCCCATGATCATCATGGCAGCTCGATAACACTACTTCTAACACGGAAGTTCCATTCCTTCCATAAAGTTTGTTTCAACACTCGTAACCTGTGCCACTGGTGCCGGTTGCCAACTTTCTATGGCCCACGGCTTTTTAATGCAACAATCAAACCTTATCGTTTCGGCCGGCTTGAGTACTTCCAGTTATTATAGCAAACCCTTGTCGTTGTTAATTTTGCTTTTATAGATGCTTATGTAGCTGTACGCGTGGGTGGAAGTAAGGGGAATGGCCCCTCCATCAGTTAGAGGCACTGGTTGCGTGTCGACATGGACGTTTGTGGGGTTACTGGTAGTGTGCCTGTTCCAGGTAGTGCGCGGTGCCAGTTCCTCGGCTACTTCGGATGCTCCTGCTACCCCCATGACGTGCGTCTCCTTCCGTGCTACGGAGAACTGCAGTCCATATGGGTCAAGGAAGCCTCAGGGAGACATACGGTGTGATCATGTGGTTCCATCGCATGTCGCAGGCTATTGTGAATGTGATTTTGGACGGACAGTGCGACTGGTTGGGTGTGGCCATGCGAATTTTACTTGTCTACGCGAATGTAAGTTAGGCTTTCAAGTGGACTGTATAATTAATACTATGGAATTAGGGATGGTAGTGGGTTGCCCAAGGGTAGTGGATTGACCCTTCTGAAACACTTCTACAGGCCTCTTGACACAGTCGGATACGTGTTCGATTGACCCCGATACAGGGTCCGTATCCTGTCAGACGAAGCAACCGATGATGGTACGTGAAACAAGCTGTCAGTTCCAACAGAGGACATGGCCCGCAGAGATGGGTGGTTGTTTCCAATGATTATTACCTGCAGAGCGAGCTCCAGCGACAAATGCAACAGCTTCACAAACAGCAGATGAAGATGCAGTCCGAGATAAAGAGACTTAGATATACGAACAGCCAGTTAATGGCTTCGCTACACGCTACCAGGACTCGGCAAAAGATAGATGCGGTAATGGAGTGTTCTGCGCTAACAGAAAGGGTACTCGGCGCCATACTCCCGGTTGTGGAAAGCCTCAACAACTCAGGAAACGTGTATACCGAGAAACTTCATAATTTACAAAGCGTCTATCAGGACCTGCAATCATACGTTCAGAAGAATTCTGCAATCGCTCAATCGCATCTGATGAGGTTTCTAGCGGAGGCAACATTATATCAATTTGAACCAGAAGCACTGACCAGATTGGTCTTGGACGCTGGGGTGTCTCTTCATGCTTCGGATGAGTCTAGTACTAATGCTGCCGATTCCTACAAGCCGTGGACAGATGCTTGGAGAATTGTTGATATAAAAGGTAAAGAGCACTGGGTACCGCGCTCTAAACTTGATAAAATAGTCTCTTCCGAGCAGTTGGTCGGTATCGGACACCAGGTACTCAATGGCCTCAAAGTCAAACTGGAGGCTGAAGACGAGAAGGACCAGACTTCTCAGGCCAAGCAATCCATTGATGAAGCATTGAGGATTGTTGAGTGGGTGCGAGACCATATTGGCCTCGGAAACAAGAACCCGGCAAGGTCAACCACACGAAATCCTTATCAAGGGAGTTCTCAAGTTGTTGTATCTGTTTCGCCGAGGTACTCGGATTCCGACCAGATTTGCCTCGATACGAGTATGGGGTACTTCAGTTTTGATTACACCCTCGATTACATGAACTTGTTGAATCGGCGTAGTTTGCAGCACGTAGAAAGTACGCGCTTGGAGATTGCCGAGCGGGGCTCCAGCACTCCCCCACAGGTACTCTCTTCTCAGACTTGGTTGAGACCCAGGGGAATCGCGCACCACAAATACGTAGGTTTAGGAAAACACTGGGTCTTTGATGGGACAGAATGGGTACTTCAGCCACGAACATCTACTCTCTATGAATCTGGCAATCTTCCCAATTCTTGGATGTCTTATGAAGATGACTTGAATTTTGCCCGGCAGGAAGCGGTTCGTAATGCTTTCCACCACGCGTGGAGCTCTTACAAGTCCTTTGCTTACGGCGATGATGAGCTTCAACCTTTGACAAAAAATGGGACGCAGACTCTTTGCAATATGTCCCTCACCCTGGTTGACTCTCTTGATACTTTATTCTTGATGGGCTACTTCGAGGAATTTGAACTTGCGTGCAACTATTTGCGAGAGAATTTCAGGTATGAGCACGCGTGCTATCGATGTCACTGGACACTGAATATAAGTTGTGTTCACCTTTCTCTTATGCAGCGTGACATCAGACATTAACACGAACCTGTTTGAGACCACTATCCGGGTTATTGGTGGTCTTTTGTCGGCGTATGATTTGTCTCAGAAAGAAGTCTTACTAGATCTCACGATCACCCTTGCCAACAGAATAATTGAGACAGGAGCGTTTTCAACTGCCAGTGGACTACCTATGGGCACACTGAATCTGAGGAATCTTACGTCTTTCAATCCCAAGTGGGTCAACGGGGCAAGCTCGTTGTCTGAAGTTGCCACGATACAGTTAGAATTTCATCGTTTGTCGGAACTTTCCGTAAGGTTGCTTACATACTAAAATTTGGTGCATTGCACGTACATAGCCGTTCCTCGCAGGGCAACACGACATATCGAGAACTGGCAGATAATGTGGTAAAAATTCTCTACAATAAGCGCGGGAAGTACGGATTGTGGCCCATTTATGTTGATCCTGATACGGCTGGTACGGTACTTGATGGGTCAGCTGTGTCTTGCTATAGGAAAGTCACTGTGATTTTGATTCGCAGAATTCTATAAGAAGGCTCCAGTAACATTGGGAGCTAGAGGTGACAGCGCATACGAGTATCTGTTAAAATTGGCCCTTCTGCATAAAAAGAAGTCCGAAGTCTATGCGAAGGGGAAACCGGAAGCAAATGTGAAGGAAAGGCCTTCTCATGCGATTCATTTGTTTACCAACTCCACTGGTGCGCAATATTCCGAACTGGACTTGGTAACGGGTGCGGAGCCCACTTTCACAGACGTTTCCCAATTACGTTATTTCTTAGACTGTGTTCAGGGACGTGATCCGCTGTGTGGCAGTCAGACAGGCGATATATTTTCTCTAGTTCGACACCAGTATCATATTTCATTGCATGGGATCTTGACAAAGTTGCTCTCCTACTCATTCCCCAACGGACTCGCTTACATTGGAGAACTGGTACCGTCTACAGAAAACAGGACTGCCGGAGAAAAGAATGGTAGCACTGTGTACTATCAACTCCCGAAGATGGATCATTTGGTGTGTTTTGCTCCCGGTATGCTGGCATTAGGTGTGCAACAAGGATTTAGCGTCAATGGTTCACTCTTTGCCTTGTGGAGCCATTTGAGATGGCAGGAATCTTCTGGCCACGATGGAAGTCTCCATCTAGCGCGCCTCGGCAAAGCACTATCCAGTGATGAGCAGGAGCAATTGCGACAGCTTACCTGGGATGCGAAGGCTCTTTTTGAAGATGGTGAGGGGTCCGTCTTTTCCAACATAAGCAGTCTGCGTGAGGGGAAGGAGCGGATTCTGGACGTTGCTTCTTTGCTCATGCGCTCGTGCTATGAATTATATAACAAGACGGCTACCGGATTAGCTCCAGAGATTGCCACTTTTCGACAAAGCAACAAAACAACGTCTACCATGGTTACAGAAGAAGTCGATCTACTTAGTGGTAGCTGCTCTTCGCTGAATCACAATGTGTCCACCACAGAGGATCAAGGACTTGACGACATCATTGTACATCAAGATGCAAAACATTCTTTGCTTCGACCGGAAACTGTTGAGTCTTTGTTTGTGCTGTGGCGTGTAACTCACGATCCGGTGTATAGGGAATGGGGCTGGAACGTTTTCCAGAGTATCCAACAACACGCTTTCCTTGATTCAGGTTACTCCGCTCTGAAGAGTACTTTGCACGTTAATAAAGACGCTCGTGAAGTTGCTATGTCACTCAGGAAGTGGCACCAGCGGAGAATACAAGAGATTGGCAAATGCAATGCAGGCTGCTGTCCACCCAGACAAAATATATCGGCCAGCATATGCTATCGAAGTAACAGATTCCTCTCAGCCAAACGAGAGTTCGTTATGCAGGAGTCTTCTAACTTGATGAATAAAATGGAAAGCTTTCTTCTAGCAGAAACTTTCAAGTATTTATACTTGCTTTTTAGTGATGACGAAAGTGTTCCATTAGACGAGTGGGTGTTTAACACTGAGGGACATCCTCTAAGAGTATCACGTTGATGGGCGGAATGACGCCTTGGAACGCACTCATGCTATTCTATGGTAGCAGATACAATTCAGCTTGTACATTACACTATACAGTGTTGTACTAGTCAAGCAATAATAGGAAGTCGCTTTCGCTAGGGTCATCGCTTTGCGGCTGGGACACAGACCGCCTTCTCGTGATGCATTGGGCGGATTCTGAAATCAAGCTAGCGTATGTTTCCAGGAACCGCTCAAGCTTGCTCACCAGTGGAGCGTGGGGGTCTCGGTACATGTATGCTGCCACAGTAGCTATAGCTTCCTTGAACTCTACGAAAGACATTGTCTTTTCCTCCTCCTCTTCATCTTCTATAGCTTGCTGCACATGACCCCAGCTCGAGCTTTCATCATCCGAGTCGTCTCCTGAGTCTTCAGAGGACTCCTCGTCGTCCTCGTCAGCCTTTTGGCCTACTGAGTAGAAGATGTCTTTTGCATCTAGTACAGAGACGTTATCATTCAGAATATAGGCATCACTACAAAATTTCAGCCATGTTTCGACGGCCCATTCTCCACCGTAGTTTTTTCGGTTTTCAATCAAAGTTACCAGCTTTGACGTATCAATCTCTTCGTCAGTGGCTGATGCAACTTCTCCGGTCGTGAATTCCACTTCATCAAACCCTCCAGGTGAGCCTTGCCTTTCGTTCTCAGCCGTTTGATCAAAGCCATCGTAGTTAGAACTAGCGACATTCACGTTAGGTCGGCGATTACGCTTCTTTTTTCTCTTCTCTTTTAGAGCTTGCTGTTTTGCCTTTTCCAACGCTTGTTGCTGCCATAAGCAATATCTCTTGAATACTTCATGAAGGCGTGAACCAAATCTCGAAAATACCACTTCAAATTTCGCCGTCTTAAGCATTTGCTGAAGTGGATGTGGATTAGACGCACTTATATGCTCCTGGACATTTTGTTCTAGCATCGCTCGTAAGCTATCTGCTAATCCAGCAATTTCAATTTCATTCCTCGGAAGATAAAGTTTTCTTCTCAGCATCTGTTTCCTCCCAACTATTCTGTCGTCAATCTGATAAATCTGATCGTAAACGTTCTTAACGTCCCCAGCATTCATGTTAAGGGTTAACCCTGCAGATACTCTTAACAAGGCTTCACCGAACTCAGCAGGGTTTAAGAAAAGCCGATTTCTCTCCACCCCAATAGCAGCCCTTAGTGACGGCTTGTGTAAAGTCGAAGAACCTCGCTCATCACTGTGTTGTGGACACATTACATCATCTGGAGAAAGCTTCCCGCTATCTTTCCCAAATGCACCCGGCGAAAACGTCAAGATCTTAGCATCCTTAAGGAGCTGTAGAAATGAGTAAGAATCCATTTTAAGTTCAGATGCCGAGGTTTCTGCGTAGGCGCGGAATACTGACAGGAGTGTTGTTCCAAATGATTCCAAAGTAGAAACTATACGTTTGTACTCATCGCGAAGCTCTTCGCGTATTTCATTCGATTCCAATACCCCAGAAGCGTGTAAGGCGGACAACATGTATTCGTCTCCATGGCCTTCGTACCCTAGCTCAAGCCGGTCAGAATTTTCCTGGCAGTAAGTGCAAAGGCCCCAGACAGCAAGAACATCATTGACTTTCTCCGCATCAGGGGTGAACATTTCCTCTTCGTCGGTGGCAGCTTGGACGTAAGAACTTGGCTCAGGGCTTCCCTTGTCGACGGGTGCAGACTTTTGAAAGTGATCCTCTTGTTTGTCTAGTTCCTTTAGATTGTCTTCCCATAAATCGGAAGCCACATAATCCAGGTGTTTGTGATAGGCTGTGGCTGATGCCCTCGCGTCTGCAGCAGCATGTTCTGCGCCCTCCAAGCAAAGGTACAATTGTTTGACGAACCATTGACCAATACCAACTTTCAGGTTGGTAGAATTTTGGTCAGTGGACACTTTCATACCCTGCGCTCTTAAACACTGCTGAGGAATGGGTCCTACTATAGTAGCATCATCATTGGCTACTTTAGCTTCTGAATTGTACCAATGACTCAGCAAAGTGGCAATCATCCAGTTCGCTCCGTAGCTTCCAAGAGCCAGGGATAGGGCGGTATTTAGCTCCCGTGAATCGTCATACCCTAAGAAGCAGTTTTTCCTTACGGCTCTAGAGCATTTAGAAAGATAATGACTGTAATGAATGCCCCTGCTACGAAGCGTTTCGGAGTTTCTAGGTAGCTGAGATATGAAGAAACGATCGACGCTATCCTCTTCAGGTTCCAAACAGAAAGCAACCGATGCCGCCAGTTGTAACTGCTGTAGCACCGCTCGTTCGGCGACTCCCGTCCTTGCATTTCTCGGGAAAAATCTATGGCCGTATGCCCTAAAGGCGAAGTAAGCAGATGAGTGGATGTACGGCTTCGATAGGCGCAGTAACCTGCGCTCGAATTCTTCTTTTTGTTCGCGAGTATTTTTCTCTACCGTTCCGCGGGAAACACTTCCTATTTGGTTCGCACACCATTCCAAAGATTGTTCAAGTGAAATTGTCGGCCAATTCACAAATGGCAGTTGCGCCTTTATAGAATTTCGAAGTATATGTTTCTCATGGGTCTTCCAGACGGATGGAAACGATATGGGTGATGAAAGAACGTCGGCTTTAGATAAACTTTTCCTGGGGCTGTTTTTGTCATCGTCTCCAACAGCTTTATTTAATTCCTTTCCAACAGTGTTCTGAATATTGGATATGCTCCCGAATATAGCCTTAGATAGATTATGTCGGGAAAGGATGTATTGCTGCCGTAATGCTTGTATATCCGTACTCTCGGTCTCCCTCCAAAGAGGAATCGGTATCCCAAGCATGCACCGTTTGTCCGATTCACCTATTAGCACTAGAGAATAATAAGATTCCAATACATTGTTATCGTCCTTTTCACTGTCATCAGCGGGCAAACTATGGAGCACGTCACAAATAGAACGGGCTGACATATGTGCCAGTTTATGGAGGCAACCGTTTTCCATAGACATGCCCCCGTAAGCGCGACAAAGCCCGCTCAAGAGCACACTGAACGCCTTGGAAAAACAATTTTCGTTCGATCCCCTTAGCTTTATCGAATACACAAGGTTGTCCGAGAATTTTGGTATATTCACCTCATTATTTTCATTGTCGGAAAAGCTTTGAATTAGTCCGTGTACCAACGGGGCATTCCAAACATACGCCCAATAGAACATGTTGTCCATGGTCTCCCTGTAAAACTTCTTCTGGAACTCCCTCTTAAGATCTTCTAAGGAAAGAGCTCGTCGAGAGCGCGCACCAGAGGTTAAGGATCCATCGGCGTGAAAAAACTTCCCGAATTTGCCATATTCTCCCGCACCTAAAATTAGGGCCAAAGTCCCGCGGGCAATTTCTTCTGTTCCTTCTTCCGATTCAGGTTCCGTGTAAGTGAGTGCTTCGGACACTTGGGACACCAGCCGCGAACGATCCATGGGTTGAAAGTCAGCTAAATTTTCGCTGTCCGACGCTGAATATCCCCGATATAGCTTCGCGCGGTCTCGGATATCGCTCCGTATGGCTTCGCGAATGCTTCTCCGCAGCTGGTGGTCGACAACAGAGTGCATCAGCGTTCCTGGCCAACCAGGAGGGGCAGCGACCGTACCAGGATCGTAACTGTTACCTGCCCCTATTTGCTTCCCCTTATTCAAGAAATGGTTGTAGTACTTCGACAGAGAGAAAATGGACGTATTCGCTGTATCGCTCTGTCGGCAAGCTAAAATGCTGCTATCGACGCCCCCGGGACACAGGTCCGTTAAGCGGTAAGGAGGTTTCGGAAGATTCAAGTTGGAGTCGGTCTCAGCACCCTCGATAAAATAAAAAGCGTTTCGTTTTCCTCCAGCAGGCTTCCGCTTTGCATTGAGACCGCTGACGCTTGAAAGGTGTTCTAAGAATATCCGGCAAAGAGATCTTCCGGCATATACCCATGAGGCGGCCTCAGCGGTTAGCATATCCAATGAATCGATGGTAAGGAAACTGTGTGCAATTTCTCTCCGCAGAGTCAATTTAGAATTTCTCGCCTCCAATGTGGCGACCGTCTGGTGTAGCGCCGATAATTCTTCCCTATGAGAACCAGCCTTGGAGGAATATGAGTCTATCTCTTCTCTGAGTTTAGCAGCCTTCCTTTTTAGATGGTCGAACTGCTGCTGGAATCTCAAACATCTCCATTGCTGAATTGTATTGCTCCATCGATGAAACGCTTGCCTGCGTGCCAGCAACAGAGAACAAATAAGGCATAGTTCCTGTTGAGCCATTACAGTCATATTAGCGAGGCTATCATACCGTTTCTTGTTCATATCGCTAGTCCACCATTTACGAAAAATTGCATCAGCTCTAGGACGTTGGACACGGTTAGTGTAGACTTCCGCCTTCCAACAGTACATTGTTATGGCCAGAAGTCCTCGTTTCCACGCCTCCATTTCACCACTAAAAATAGCTTTACGCTTCTCAATTTTTTGTTCTAAGTGCACGCTGAAGCAGCATCGAGACGAGGCAAGATAAGAGTGTGCTGTTAAGCACAACGTAGAACAATCAAAAACCGACTCACTTGTCACTGATCCAACTTTGACGTTGATGCTTATGCCACCTGATTTCCGAAAGAAGATGGTGAGACATCATGAAATAGGTTGTAACCGTTCTTAACCTCTTTAACCACTCAAGGTCGTCCTGACTTGGGGGCAGCGACGTCCATTTCCAGGAAGTGATGCTCCTCTCTCCGGCCGCTTTTGTCTGAGCCTGGTGAGAGAACGGGTTATTCCTGTAAAATATGGCATCTGTCACATACGTCAGCAGATAAGCCACCAATCCCTCTGTGTGCGCAAATGATTCCTTTAGCTGGCAGATTGTGCTCAAAGCCAGTGCAAGTGAGAATTCTTGAGAACGCGGCACATCTGACGTGCTCCCCTTAAAACTTGCTTGCGATAGTTTCATTTCGTGATATAGCGCTGGTTTCAGTCACGCATCATCATCGCACATACTGAACACCACCACCTATACAACACTACTTGCACACGTACCACTACTTGAAAACGATCCATATTCAGCATTTATTCTTTTCAAATACCTTTCCGCAGCTTGACCTAAGGCTTCTCTCTTGGAGTCTGGTCCACTTTCCACTTCCTCATCGTTTCTGATGGCCCCAAATGCGGGCATTTCGTTCATCGCTCCTTGAGATGTGCTATGAGGTGTAGGCGCATTTTCATCCGCGTATTCCAAAACTTTATTGGATGGAATATCCGCATTGAAAACGTCATCGAACTCCTCTTGGATGTACATTGGTAAGTCTTCGGGATGGTAGCCCTCCACGAACGCTCCACTAACCATCTCCCGTAAATCTGCTCCAGCACCCAGGTTCTGCAGCATCATTCCAGCTCCTGTATGATCTGGTTTCAGTGACTTTAAGGGGCTTGGTGCACCACGTGTATAATCCTCTTTTTGCGAAACCCCATTCAACCATCCTTGCTCCGAGTAGAGGAATGCTCGCTGGGCATGAGACATAGACCAAGGAATGTAGCCATAGTTATGACTCTGAATGTCCGCGCCGCGTCTCCACTTTGGACGATTTACTGTTTTGGTGTGTCTCACCTCCTGCGTGTGTACTGAAGATTCTCTGGTACTGTTTTGATGTTCCTCACCTGAAGCAGCGTTTGGACCAGTGCGTTTTGCAGAGGTTGCAGGCAAACCTTGACTGGAGTCTACAAATCTCATCCTTGTGGATTGACTTATCCATTGTCTTAAGTTCTTAGGGGCGGAAGGGGGTACTGGACGTTTGTCCCCGGGGGCGTTCTTCGCATCTTCACTGGTCGCGCTGGTGGGGTACCGAGTCGAGGCTTCATTAACCTGAGCGTAGTCGCTAAGCAGCTGCAGTGTTTCGGTCTCGTAAGGTTCGTGTACCTCCGGCAGTTGTTCAGAGTCCGAATTATCAGCTCGCCTAGGAGGACGTTCAATTTTCTGACGAACGTTTTTAGGAACGGCTGGTTGTTTCCGTTCATCTCGTTTCTCTTCCGTTGCACGCTGACGTAACGACTTTCCGCCGCGGATGTGTTGGCCGACTTTCTGCAGTCGCTCGACCTCGTTTTGAGGGCGTTTCCGTTGAATAGACTCCTCCAAAAACCACACTCTCTGGTCTTGATTTCGCACTGAGTCGTCCACATGAATCATCTCTTTCTCTTCCTCCTCAATGGGCTGGCGGTAAGCCTGCAATGACGGTTTAGTTGCATTCTCTTTCTCCCCCCGCGGGTTCCCAGGACCATTCTTGGGGCATCGGGTGGTGGTGTCGATGAGCAACGAGCTTGTAGCTCGATCGGTTCCGTCCATCTTGTCCTTCTGTATGTAATAGCTGCTTACGGTTGGGGTGGAATTGTACAATGGACCCTGCTGCATGGACACCTCTCACGGACGACCACTACTAGTGCGTCGTGCAGGTGTGGAGACAAACTATAGAAACTAACAAAGATTACTGTACTTCCGTTTCAATTCACTTGGTTACCTAAGTTAACCACCGCTTCGAGTTTTTTGGCGCCGAAGCGGTGGTCGCAGCAGCTTTCGACCGGAATCCCGCGTTTATGCAACGGAACTACATAGTACCTACGAGATTGTGGAAGCCTGTAGGAAGACAATCTCCAACAGCAAATGAATGTAAAACAATGCTGGTGAATTCCGGCAACAGAAGGAAGAAAACTGAGCTCCGCTGGGTTTCGCAAACAAAGAAGAATGTGGTGGTATAATGCTGGTATTGATTATCCAGAGAAAGCACAAACAGTGGAGTAAATGCACAAACAAATAAATATCGTCATTCGCAGAATACAATTAACGCAAAAGACGTCGGAGCAGTACGTGATTTCTTGGAGGAATCTACGATTTGCAACACCCCTTGTTATCATCGGCCCCTCCGGACTGATTTTGTTGTAATGCAATTGTTTTGCCAGGAACCACGGCCGATCCTTCATTTTCTGTTGCTTTTTTCGTGCTCACCAATCGATATATCTCTGTCGTGTTGAAGAAAAGTATTCTCAAACTATGAAGTAAAAAACTGGACGATGCAAGCAGCGTCGAGAACTTACCAGATAGAATGTTCAAAAAAGCTGTTTCTACTCCGCCAGCATCTAAAGCAGATGTCTCTATAAATGCCAGATCATGCTTCTCTGCAAATTCTAAGGCCTCATCAGTGGGCACAGCTCTTTGGTGACGCAAATCACTCTTGTTGCCCACTAGCATAATAACAATCTTAAGATCAGCGTGATCCCGCAGTTCGCGTAGCCAGCGCTCAACATTTCGGAAGGTTTCATGATTAGAAATGTCATACACTAGAAGGGCGCCCACAGCTCCACGGTAGTATCTGAATGAAGAACGTCAAGCATGAGACATACCCCCATTAACAGCAGGGGAACCAAAACAAAATCACTTACGCGCTTGTGATGGCTCTGTACCGTTCCTGTCCTGCTGTATCCCAGATCTGTGCTTTGATGATTTTCCCATCGATTTCGACTGTTTTGGTGGCGAATTCGACTCCAATGGTAGCTTTGGACTCTAAATTGAATTCGTTGCGGGTGAAGCGGGAGAGCAAATTGGATTTCCCCACGCCAGAATCCCCTGTAGCAGGAACCACAACCATATAGGTAAAAATACGCGTAATTGCACCCGCTCCAGTCTGTAACAAGGGCATATAGACGTACCGATGAGGACAATCTTAAATAAGTAATCATGGTCATCTTCTCTGGACATTTTGGACTGTCTTTCTTTCTTTGTTGTATCGATCACTGTGCACAAACTCAAGCCAAAACTCTACCGAGGAGTAGTCTGAATGATTCAGTGCTGTATGAAGAAACAAGGAGGCGAAAAAAGACGCTGAAAGGGCTGTATATACTCGCCCAACTTTTTCCTCGATACCACCCGAAAACGAAAACTCAAAGGGATTGCCAAATACACCTCCTTCTACTCGTATAGACTCAACCACACCATATACGGGGATGGACAATACACAATAAAGATCAATACTAAAATATGCTCATCATGTGGGGTCCATTGTGGGCATGAACGCACCCATAGCGGCATTTCAAGCGAGGTGCGGAAAACGAGACAAACACGGACCGTAGCACAAGGATACGACGCAAACTGGCACAGGAACAAGAGAAGGAAGCTTTAACATGGATGCACGAACGTGTACCCCAGGAACGCGATAGTGTTGTAATCATTCATTCGGAGGAAGGCTTATTATGCGGTTGCTATGCACCAGCGCTTTCGGTGGAAGTCCTTGAGCTCACGTAACTCGGGAGAGGCTATCCTGTCTTGCGAAAAATGATTAACACTTGCAGCACATGCTTACGCCAAAACCTCTGAAGCCGACATTAATTATGGCCTGGTTCCCGGGGGCTTCCATCTTGCTCAGTAGACGATGGGCTGTATTGTGGAGACGACGGACTATACTGAGGAGACGAAGGACTGTATTGCGGCGACGAAGGGCTGTACTGCGGCGACGTAGGACTGTATTGAGGTGACGAAGGGCTGTATTGAGGCGATGACGGGCTGTACTGAGGCGACGTGGGGCTATACTGCGGCGACGTTGGGCTGTATTGAGGCGAGCTTGGGCTGTATTGAGGGGAGCTTGGACTGTATTGCGGAGAGCTCGGACTGTACTGGGGCGAACTAGGACTGTACTGCGGGGAGCTCGGGCTGTACTGCGGTGAACTTGGGCTATACTGTGGCGAACTCGGGCTATACTGTGGCGAACTCGGGCTGTACTGCGGTGAACTTGGGCTATACTGCGGCGAGCTCGGACTGTACTGTGGCGACGAGGGGCTGTACTGGGGAGAGCTGGGGCTGTATTGAGGCGAACTTGGACTATACTGGGGAGACGACGGGCTATATTGCGGTGAAGTCGGACTGTAATTTGGAGAGCTTCCCTGGTTTCCGCCTCCAGGGGAGGTAGGGCTGTACTGCGGGGAAGTCGGACTGTACTGAGGAGATGTTGGACTGTATTGAGGAGAAGTCGGACTATACTGAGGCGACGTTGGACTGTGTTGGGGTGACGTCGGAGAATATGCAGGGGAACCCTTTCCTCCTTCCACGTTGGGAGACGTGGGGCTGTAAGCTGGACTAGTCGGGGAGTATGCAGGTGAGGTGGGCGAGTATGCCGGCGAAGTCGGGGAATAAGCAGGTGAGGTAGGACTGTATCCTGCAGCGTGAGATGGAGTTTGGCTCCCATCGTATTCCGGTGTTTGAGGTACATGACGAGGAGAAAGTCCAATATCACTATCATAGCTGGGGCTGTAATTCGAAAATTGTCCACCAGGCGACATGCCAGACTGCTCAGCGGTATGACTCGAGAATTGCGCATCAGATGCTAAGCCGATTGGGGTGCCAGCCGCAGTGAACTCAGCAACATCATCAGGTGATTGCGGTGTCATAATGTAATTGCTTTCTTCATGTCCGCCGCCGATGACGGATGGGTCAAACTGTTGATCAATGCTGGAAGTCGCTACCGCATACTTCAACTGTTCTTCGTCCAGCATGATATCGAAGTGACCAGTACCAATCGGGGCAAGCTGTCCCAGCATCACGCTTTCGGAAACGCCACTCATGGGATCACGTTCAGCGAACATGGCCGCATCATTCAAAATTTCGCACGTCTCTTCAAAGCTGGAGCGTTGCAAAGCCCCTGTCTCTACGCGATTGATCCCATGACGTGTAATCGCCGTGAGATATCCGCGGAAAGTCATTACATCGACCAAGATTGCTAAATGTCTATAGTTCACGTATGCGCCATCAAATTGGATCACATTCCTAATCTCCCGCAGCAGAGTTGCCCGGCAAGCCTCGATACCCAGGACCTCGAGTACTTCAACTACATCATTCGACATGGCCGATGGATAGTCAACGAGAGGATTGGCAAGGATCTCTCGTAGGTTGGATCCGTCGGTATCAAACACCGTTGGACCGGTCTTGAGCGGGACCAATCCTCGCTCATGCGCCCACACATGTTTCGAACCTTCTCTGTGATACAACCTGTTAATGTTGCGGATGCCACGAATTTTTACATCATAAAGCAGTAGTGACTCTAAATCCTTCAAAAGCGTTTCATGTTCTTCGGCAGGGTCTTCACCGGAGCCCCCTTCCCCTACGGAACGCTCAAGATCGGAAATTTGGTCAACACGAATCCTTAAAGTTGGGACGAAAGCATTGTCGTCATTGTATACAACATGAAGGCTGTCTCCAATCCATTCAGTTATCGCCCGGTGGATTTCTGCAAACTTCACGAACTTGCGCGTCATTGCGGACCGACTGAGCACCATTCGCAGCACCCAAGGACTCAAGGTTTGACTCAATGATTCGGTCCCTCGTTCACTCAAGCTTGCCTCCAACTCGACCCACTCTCGATCTTCCTCGATAATCGTAGTGGTAGGGTCAGGGTCGTAGTATATTGCAGTCTCCTCAACGAGGTTGCCAAGAGTGGTGTACTCAATCTTGGGCATCAGCTGGTTGTATTGGGACTCCGCTTTACCCTCATCCCTTGTCTCCGTAGCACTGGCTAAGAACGAAATCGAAGGAGTCTTTATCTTCTTGGCAACGTTTATCAACTCTTCCAAACGTGGTACACCTAGAGTAACGTTCTTGGAACCAACCCCGGCAAAATGGAAAGTATTTAGCGTCATCTGAGTCGCTGGCTCTCCGATGGATTGAGCTGCAACTACACCACACATTTCTCCAGCCGCTGCCTTAGCTTCTGCAAACTTGCTTTCGATTTCTCCAACGACCCAGTCGAAGGAACTCCTAGAGAGACGCTCGCGTTGTATCACACGTTTACTCGACATAGTTGATCGGAGCAGTACCCGAAGCAAGGCTGTTGCATTCTCCTGGGCTTCTTGCGCCAACCGGTCTTTTCCTCGAACGACAATGAGTCGTTCAGTTAGACTCTTAATTTCTCTGTATACCTCTACCGGATGTAAGTCAGAGACACCATTGCTGACATCAATTCTAAATTTCTTCTGTGCATTCTGTAGAAGACGTCCAATGTGAATCGGAAGAGGCAGGGAATCTGCTTCAATCTTGTTAAGCTGCTGCAGTACCTGATATAAAATATAACGGTCCTCCACGATTCGTTGGTATTCTTCTTCAAGTTCTTCGCGGACGGCCATATTCGTCTTGACATCTTCGATTACCTCAGGATGCATGAATTGATGGCGGGTGCCTTGCAGACGGCCAAAATCAGGGCTATCCGGATCCCATTTGTACGCCCTTTCAAGTTCTACCCGATTCATCTTCCAAGATGGCAAATGCTGGTCTTCTACCCACCGACCATCCATACCATCTTCTCCGTAAAGAAATTGAACGATTTCACCCATGCTGTTTCTGACGGTCCCATCGTACCGCACGCATAAGTCCTCCATTGCTTTAATAAGGCGTCGCTGGATATATCCTGTAGAAGCAGTCTTTACAGCGGTATCAATGAGACCTTCACGGCCTGCCATCATATGGAAAAAGAATTCCGCGGCAGTAAGGCCTTTCAGGTAACTGTTCTCCACAAACCCGCGGCTTTGGGGACCTACATCACATTTTCCGAAATGCGGGAGAGTTCTCTCCTGAAAGCCGTACGATATACGCTTCCCCTCTACGTTCTGCTGGCCTACACATGCAATGATCTGCGAAATGTTAATAACAGTACCTTTAGACCCGGCGCTCGCCATCGATATAACATTGTTGTCTTCATCTAAGGCAGCAACAGCGTGGTTACCAGTTGTTTCACGTGCTTCATGTAAACACCTGTTTACGAGTGCTTCGAAGGTCTGGTACATGCTTTGCCCAGGTTTGCGCTCCAACTGCCCTGCCTGAGCCTTGTAAACTAGGTTTTTGACAGACTCTTGAGCATCAGAAATTGTCCTAGAAATCTTTTTCATCGTTTCAGCAGGGGCTTCTGAGTCCCCAATGCCCACAGAGAACCCGCGGTTTTGAAGCCAGTAGTTAACAAGTAACTGTAGCATATCAACAAAGTCTTGACACGCTCTTGGGGAAGCGTCATTCATGATGATGTGAATAATACCTCCCGACTTTTGGCCCAACGTGGCCTTATCGAGCATTCCAGTCAGCAGCGCCCCTCTTTCAATACAAACATGAGTATCGTCAGGCCAAATTTGGTTGAGCTTCCAACCACTTTGCTGTGGAGCTTTTTGGCTTTTCCGGTTTAAGTTTATGTCAGGGATAATGACGGAAAGGAGCTGCTTTCCAGTCCACCACACCTTTGGGGGCTGAGTCTTGCCATTTTCATCCTTTTGCGGAAGCATTACCGCCGGAGCAGGAATCTTGCCGTCCCACTGATCACCAAGGTACATCAACATGTTCATTACCATGTCTTTTTCCAGAAATGTATCCCGGCGTGACAGTTTCTGACTACCCAACAAGGTGTCTTGAACAATCCCCATCACAGGTTTATTCCCTTGGGCAGAAACAATCAGTTCAGGAGAAGCCATTAATTCTGAAGCTTCCGCAATAGCGGGCAGAGTCTGTAGCGCGTGCAGATTCATCTCATCACCATCAAAGTCCGCATTATAAGGCGTTGTGCATGTTAGGTTCAGACGGAAGGTGCTGTACCCTAGCACTCTCACACGGTGGCACATAATGGACATCTTATGCAGACTTGGCTGTCGGTTGAAAAGCACGTAGTCCCCGTTTACAAGGTGGCGTTCCACTGTCCAACCATCACGCAAAAGCAGATCATTGCGACTTTGCACGAACGCAAGATCAAACCTCTTCCCATCTTCGCGAATGATGTATTTAGCTCCAGGGTGATTATCGGGACCACGGTCAACGAACTCTTGAAGACGTGCACGATTGTATCGATTAACTCTCTCTGGAATGGTTAACGTGCATGCCACACTTAACGGTACTCCCACCTCGTGGATTGAGATAGTAGGATCGGGAGTGATGACCGACCGGGCAGAAAAGTCAACACGCTTCCCCATAAGATTCCCGCGGATTCGTCCTGCCTTACCAACAATACGTTCACGAATGGTCTTCAGGGGCTTTCCGCTCTTCTGAGTGGACTGAGGCTGGCCTGCAAGGGCGTTATCGATTAGGGTCGCGCAGTGATATTGAAGAAGTTTTTCGTGTTCCCGAATTACAGGCTCCGCTTGGCCCGCTCTTTGGGCGTTTGCCAGCGCGTTGTTCACTTTCACGATGTTGGCATACACATGCGTCAAGTCATCTTGCGCCCGAGTGGCGGAATCAAAGGCTACACTCGGACGAACATGAGGTGGAGGGACTGGTAGCACAGTCCAAATCAACCATTCTGGCCGAGTGCAACGAGGATTGAACCCTAACAAGACGGCATTTTCAGCGGAAATGTTCTTGAACAAATTAAATGCAGCTTGCGGAGATAATTCCTGCTTTCGATCTGCGATGCCTTGCACGTCATCATCGGCACTAAATTCCCGAAGGATTCTCAGCCCGTCTTTACGATGCTTCGGTTGTGGAGCGTTACATCCGGTACCTTGAAGAGAGGAAAGCCTTCTGCCCGTGCTGTCTTTAACAGACACCTGCCGTTCTCTGTCTTCGTCGTTTCCTCGGCATTTTTTCGGCCGTGACTTGCAGATATCCATCATAGCTTTAAGTCTCTTCTTTCCTTTGAATTTTCTTTGTATATGTCGAACTTCTTCCGAAGTCTGTACATTTCACCCATACAAGTCACAAGCATGTTCCTTCGTGCTAAACTTCTACTAATTATTTTTTAATTTGCTAGCTTACCGTATCACAAAGGATTTTCGAACAATTCCAGCACACACATTGCGAGAGCTTGTAAACCTCGTTCATGAAGCCGATATGCCATACGGCGCTTGCCAACTGTGTAGGGCAAGCAAAACCGTCAATTACGAGCGGATATTTCTCAATGATAATTTGGATTTGCATCGTACCTCGATGTGACCGAAGTACCCAGGATTCTCCTCGTTCCCACGTTCAATGTCGCCTAATCGGGCATCATGAAGACCATTCTCAACTGGTTCGCCTGTTGCACTATGCGTCTGAGGCTTAGTGATTTGGCATACTGACATTTGCTTCTGTACATATCATCATGAACACAACTTCGTGAAATTTTAGTACATACAGGGGAACACCAGGGACCCCTAGGGTGTACCCGTCGGGAGAGCCGTAGGGGGAACAGACGCTGGGACCCTTTTTGTCGTTTCCTTGCACTTACAATCTCCTCGGGGCTTAATACACTAAATTGTACTGCCCTCACAGGGTTTACAGGAGCAGAACTATAGCTGAATTTATCCATTTTCAGTTCTTTGTTGCGATCGAAACGGTAACACGCAGCTCTAAATTCTGCCAGGACCTCACAAGAGATTGGGTCAGGTCAATGCAAATGATAACCGGCCAGCACCTCCCAGATTTCCCAACCACACTCTATGCACGAACAAATAAAGCTAATCTCTATTCATTGCACAAAGAGAGAGGAAAATCTGACGTCCTACAATTAAACCAGCTGGGAGGCTCGGACTACCAATGCCTCTGGCCGAAACTAGTCCAACTTTTGTTTGCTGTATCCGAAGATTTGAAACGGAATAAGTCCAACTGCGCACAAGAAGCTAGTATTTTCTTAGTGTATATTATCGCAAATGAATCATTTACCCACTCTGAAAGCGCTAAAACATGACGGACTGAGACTGTGGCCTCATTCCCGGGGGGTCTCAAACTTTACGTGGTACTGATAAAGGGTACCGAGGGTACAAGTAGTTGTACAATTGTACAAGTGTACCACTAATCAATCATGGTGGAGTACAACTGAAAGCCGCTCCTCATGAAAACTGATTACCATGGTATCGCGATTCCATAATACTAGTGAGAGTGCTAATGGTATGTCTTCAGCGTACAACTCATAGAGATACAGTCATGAACTTCCGAGTGACCAGTCTTGTTTCTAAGTTGTAGTTCCTCCTAACTCATGATCGAGATAACGTAAGCAAGAAGCATTTACTGCTAGATATCTGGGCGTTTGCACGGTTTAGTAATTGTCTACGACGATGAAGTTGTCTACCCTCTTCCTCAAGTCTCTCTTTTATAACATGAGGGTGCCACGCCGGGTCTCTCGATGAGATGGCGACCCTCCTTCCTTCGGCATACGAATTTTCTGGAGGTTGTGTTGGTGGTGCAGACATGTACGTCGTTTCATGTACTTTGCTGATATGCTTGTTTAATAGATGTCCCAACAAAACGGCATTTGCAAGGTATCTGCGGTCATTCACATGTCAATATCAGCATCGGAATGATATTGGTTTATACTGTCGTACCTGTTCATCTTCCATAGATCCAAAGACGGTAAATAGAACGAGCAAAAGCTGTCAGGTGGGTCGCGCTCACATTGTTGGAGTAAGGTTTCTGTATACAAGTATGGTTCTTGAAGGGCGAAACTCCGAATGTGGTACTTCTTCAACACGTCTACCCTCTCAAAGGAGAGGAAATCTGAGAGGTGAAGCCACCAGTTTTTGACAGTAGAAATAGCTCCAATGATATCTCCTAATTTTCCTAGAGCAGCTTTTTGACCCAATGCTGTCCCGAGCCAATTGTACAGTACGGTGCCTTGTCGTACGATTGGGGTGGTTGCAAGGATTACCGCTTCCGGAAGCAGGATTCCGATAACATTAGTGTAATCCGGAGTTTGACACAGGTGTTCTGCCCGACAAAACTCCTTGAGGATCTCTGGAGCCTCATGGGGCACATGCTTTCGGCCAAAAGTTTCAAGCCGGTACCTATGATCAGCTGTCTGTCTTAGCTGTCGTGACCGAAGCGTCTCGTCCAGAAACTCGTGAGCAACATCCGCAATCTCTAAACGCGTTTTCCAATGCCTCGGAACCCCCTCGCGTAGGAAGCATTGGGAAGAATGTATCCCAGACTGCAACAGCATCGTAGAGCCGTCTTCTGAGATAAGTAGACCACTAACTCTGTCATTGCTGTAGGCTGTGTGTCGTTCCCAATTCAGTCGGTATATCACCAGGCAAGATCCGTCTGCTCGGATGCATGCCCTGCTAAACCTCCAATTTCGACCACTCGGTCTTTTGATAGGCCTCTGAAGGTTGACGCTGTCGTTGTATTCCGTATAGAAATCCTCAGATGTCGTAAAATCGTTATTTTCGTGGATTTCAAATGCGTCCATTGTACGTACTCCACAGTTTATATCAGCCAAGCCCTGGGTTTCTTGCTGGCTAGCCCCTTTCCCCGCTGAGATACAGTGTGTTGATTCAACTTATCGTCTTTGAGATCGGAAATGACAAACATCAAACAACTTAATGCGCCAATGTACTGCTGGGGCGCGCTCGGAGTCTCCGGATTTGAATGGGCAACTTCAATGAAGTTCCATCGCCCTGGGTGATTCACCCAAGAGTGGTCCAAACGGTAAATGCATGAGAAGTGAAGTACAAAACTACTTGTATATTTTGAATTCCGAGGAATCAGTGTGCAATACCACCGATGCGGTTCAACCGCGGACAAGGGCGCTACTGAATATATCAGCCTTCTGACCCTTACTCAGTGCCATTGACTCCCCAATCATATTCCTTGTATTTCATCGAAATTTTCTTTTTCGAGTCTACTGCTTCCTGGATCTCCGCCTTTTTGTCATCCGGATTTAAAAACTGAAGCAAGAAACGAAGAAACTCGTCATCATTTTCGCCGAAATCCTTGTGATACCAATTGAAAATTTGGTTCAAGTAGAGCTTCTGCGTAGCCGGATCGTATTCTACATTATCCTTGTCATTCAAGAAGGCCCTCCCGACTTCACTCAACTCGCTATCCAGGTTTTCACCACTAAACACTTTCAAGGGTGGACAACTCTTAGCACCACAAACTAAAGCAAAATGTACCCTCGGGTCAAACGAAATTTGATTCACTAGGTCCATCCGAACGTCGCTACCACTAAAACGCTTCCGCGAGAAAAAAGAGTAAGGCGCCGTTCTGTTCTTCCTCATAACTCCGTGCTCGATATCACCCAGTGAGAGAACATAAGGACCGATTTTGTATGACACGTTTTCGAAAAAACTGATTCTGTTCAATGTGTTAGTAGGAATTCCGTATTGAATGTACCCATGAATTACCAAAGCATTGTAAATGTTGATAAAAAACGCGATAAGCTCTTGCTCAGAGAGGTTGTCCAGATTTAGAAGCTGCAGGGTTGCTGTTAATTTCTTGAACCGATCAAACTCGTTCGAGTTCCGAATACTACCGTAGTCCAGGTTCCCTTCAGCGGACATGAAGCTGTCAAAAATATCAAGGATCCCCTTCCGGATCTGGATGGATACGCTTGATGCATCCCTTGAAGGCCCCCGAGCAACATAGCCGAAATTCATCACGCTTTCGTCCCATTTTCCTTTCTGATGTTTTTCTTCGTCGGCTGATGCAGGGGATACAATTTGCTTTGCATGTGATGATTCTGACTCTTCAGAATGGTTGACGCCTTCGTTGCTGTCAAGGAAAGTAGCCTTGAATGATGCAGTTATCCTAGTTGCATCCTCTTTAGAAATGCTAGCCCCACGCAAATAATCCCCCAAAAAAGCCATTTTGCACCTTTGACTCATGTCGTCAAAGCCTTGTTGCTTCTTGCTCCAGAGTATTCCACGGCGGAATAGCATCCGTAGAACAGCTGTACTCTCCGACTGGGAATTGAACAGTGATTGGGTCGTTTGTTGATACTCCCGGAATTGCCTTTCAACTATGCCATCAGAGGACACCTCATCCACGTTTTTGTTTCCGATGGTCTCGCTGAGTATCCACTTGGCCAAAAGCGTTACAAGCCACTCTTCTTCCTTCACGGCAACTTCTGACGATTCTTCAGTCTCTTGATCCTCTTCCGGTAAGGGATATGGAAATGAGTCATAAGAAAACTGTTCGTTCGAAGCTGCCTCAATTTGGCTACTTAGCGTACCATCTTCGTTCTTTTCCTGCAAATTGCAAAGGGACGGGAGCCAAATAATTCGGAAGTCGACAAGTTCAACGAAGCATTTCTAAGTCCAGTAACAACCTACCTGGAGTTCTGAATTGCCTCCGAGATACTGCTTATTCAAGAAGATTTGCGGGACTGTCATGTAGTTTTTTCCAAGTGCTTGACTGAGCTCACTCCTGAGTTCTCTTCGATTGCTTACGTCCACATTTCTGACATGGATATCTGGGTTGTCTTTCTGGAGTTCTGCGAGAAGATGTTTGGCCGCCCGGCAATGTTTGCAGCCCGTGACCGAATACACTGTAAAGTGCGCCATATTGTCCAAGCGGTAACCAATCTCTATTCTTATGCTGATATTCCAATCTGTATTACTCTGATACTGTTATCTTGTCAATCCCAGTCAACAGTTACATCACTAGTTGATTCACTGTACCTCCTAGTTGTACCATGGACTCTATGGCATAGTACTAACTTCAAGCACGCCCTTGTGAAGGTGCAGATTCTGCGCGAACAAGCGCCTGTTCTGGAGGCGAGCAATAACTGTAGATTGTCCACCACTGTGTTGCAGAACTCGATAGTGTACGATACGGTGGGTTGTATACTTGGGTTTCCCGTAGAAAGAATGACAAAGAAAGCCACAGGGAGCAAGCTCTCCTACTCTGGGAGTTCATCGTCTTTTAATGTGATTAAAGACGAGGAGGAGGAGCGCAGAATGACTTATACCTCTAGCGCTGAGACGGACGCACAAAAACAGCAAGCTGCTCAAGATGGTGGTCGGAATGGAGAGCAGAAGGGACTACAACCACAGCAACACCCAGTTATCCCTTACCTGAGAGTTGCAGTGGTTTCGATGCTGGCTCTGTGTTGGTGGTACGAACACTTGCTTAATGAAAAGATAGCAGAGTTCTGGGAGGTGCTGCGAGTTCAGCCATGGTATACAACACCGTACGTATCCTAGCCCTACCCACGAACCACCGGAAGCATTACTCGATGCTCCATAGACGTCACTTGTCGTTTTGGATATTCGTGTGCAGATACCACGAGACCTTTCTGGTTGTCGTCGTTGGAAGCATTTTCCAAGTCTTCTGGTTCATTCCGATGCGTCGTTTACAGAGTTTGCAACAATACAGACTGGATGTTAACCGACCAGATGATGCTAGTGAAAATTCCATCAAAACAACACCGAAGTACACTTTAGGAGGCATCTTCAGGGACACTTTACGGTACACCATTCCCCTGTTAACTTTAGATACGTTTACTCGGAAATACTACCCGGGTGTGGACGTGGAGTTATGGGCATCCAAGCCTTATTTTGGGTGGCAAACTGAAAGGTTACTGCCTCCACAGGCCCCTACAATCTGGGAGATCATTTCGCAGACCATTCTGGCGTTGTTCATTTATGACTTCGTATTCTACTTTGTTCATCGAAGCTTCCATCGCTATGGCGTTTTAATGAGATATATTCATGGCGTGCATCATCACCATGCAACAGTGAGTATTCCTATATAGCAGGATTCGTGCAGAACAGAGGCATAATACGGCCATAATCTCCTCGCAGGTGCACCACGGAGTCACGAACCAACTTACAATCATCGAGAGAGTTTTCCTCATATTGACAGCGAATGCTTCGTTAAAGGTTCTTGGGGGGCATCCTCTAACGAGAAATGTGTTCACAATCTTATTTGTGTTTATCCTCCTGGTATGTGCTTCGGACAGCCGAGTTTGTCAAGGTTACTCTGGAGCTTCTGACTTTCTTACTGCAGGATTCTCACTCGAATTTTGACTTCCCTGTCCATTATGATAAGGTCGTACCGTTCGGAATAGTTGGAGGAAGCAAGCATCATTGGATTCACCACGTGAGAGGAGATTGTAACTTTGCTCCGATTTTCTCTCATATGGATCGGTTGTTTGGAACTTATAGAGATTAGATGTACTAGCAGTCACCCAGGCTATCTCCAGCAAGCAAACGATATCACACCCTTAAAAAGTGTAGAAACACAGGATCAGTAGTACATGAACCGAAACAATATACAGGAAGGCAGTATTTCGAACGCATCTGGATGAATGCAAACCCGTCGAAAGCTGGATGGCGATTCGCTCCGAAAGATTGTCCAGTTTCCATCCTCTGCTGTCAAAGACAGAAAGCTCAAAAGATAAACACGCAAGACGTACACTCTCTTCTGACTCCAAACGCTTACCTAGGGGAAGTGTCGTTGCCACCACCCGCTTCAACATCACCATCTGATTCTGTTCGTAAGCCTCCAGAAAAAAAACGCTTACACCTAGCGAAGCATCCCTGCCCCGTTGCATACAAAGATGTAAAGCGATAATCACCAGAGAAAGCAGGAAGTAACGTCGCACCCGTTTGACGGGCAGCGGAAATCATGGCGTTCATACGAGCTGCTCGAGCTCCTTCACCCCTAACGAACATTGCCGAAGGCCCCGTCCCGTGCGGCTGGCCGGCCCCCACAGCCGCAGAATTGGTAGAAATCTGATGTTTAAGACGAGCACATTCATTTTCTAGCTTTTTTATGTAGTCCTGATCATGCTGGGACAAGCTTCTCAACTTTTCCAGACTAGTTTCTGCGTCCTCAGCTCTCTTACGGAAGCGTTCGCGTTGCTCTTTCAACACATGCAGCAGCGCCGCTTCCCTGGACTGAAAGCCATGGGACGTCTTGCCACCAGGCCAAGAATTGTCCATTTCCGAATCCTTTACATTCCGCGTACTCTTTTGGTCCTCTCTTAGTACCTCGCGAAGCTGATCTTCAGCACTATCCTTCGTGTAGGTATCCCCCTTCTGACTCCCTTCTTGCTCAGGCTGGTTACCGGTAGTAG
Source organism: Halocafeteria seosinensis (assembly GCA_001687465.1). NCBI lineage: Eukaryota > Bigyra > Bicosoecida > Halocafeteria > Halocafeteria seosinensis. The sequence continues at coordinate 171,730 of LVLI01000196.1, read as the reverse complement.
TAGCCTCCACATGCTGCTCTAATTTCTCATTGAGAGCTTGCAAGTTGCTTATTTCCTTCTGTAAGTCAGCGACTTCGTTCTCTTTACCCTCCAACCTCTCATTGACTTTGACTCTCTCTGTTTGTTCGTTGGCCAGTTGTCCTTGCAGCTTCTGTATCCTCTCTTCCACTAGTGTGCTAACCGGTTTCTCAGGACTACCTGATTGGCTTTCCCCTGAGTACCCGGATGCGAGCTGGCGCTTCACAGAGTCTAGCTCTGATTGGATATGCTGATAGTGCTCAAGTGAGGGGCGTGAATCCAAGTGCGATTTCAATTGCTCCGTTTCTCTTTCCAAATCATCAATTTGATGTGTTAATTTTCCAATTTCAGCATCTCTCTGTTCAATAGTAGACTGATACTTCTCTTTATCCCTGGAGAATTGCTTAGATGTCTGCTGGTTCGATGATCTTTCTCGTTCAAGCTCATTCTGAAGTGCAGTTATTTGGGCCCGCATTTTATCCACGCTGCTGCGCGCAGCGCCACCTTCCTGATTCCTAAGATTTTCGTTTTCTTGACGGAGATGTTCATTTTGACTACGTAGCTGTTCCAGTTCCTCGGACAACATATCGATTTCTTTTTGTTTCGAGCTTAGTTCTTCGTCATTCCGCGCTCTAATGTCAAACAGCTTAGACTCGGATTGTTCAATTTGTTGCTGGTATTCTTGCATGGTGTTGTGGGTTTCATTCAGCCTGGATCTCAGGTCGTTACATGTCGATTGTAACTGTCTGATTTCGCTGTTGTGTTCCCTCTGCAATTCTTGCTCCCGTTGTTCCACTCTTTCACGTACCTGCGTATGGGTAAGCAAAACAGGTACATCTTTGCCCACAAGCAACGATGATACTCGCATCAAACTACGCACATGCTCATCCATGTTGTTAACAAGCTCCTCAACTCGAGACTCTAGATCACGAATAGTTACATCCTGGTTCTGGAGCTTGCTGAGCTCCTCCTCAAAGGCTCGAGCATCACTTTGGGCTTCTTGAAGCTCCTGCTCTAACTTTGCCGTTCTCTTTTTCAGTGAAACAGCTCGTTTGAGTCCTTCAGACGGATCAGGGGCTACCGTGAAGTCCCGTAGTACTTTGGAGAAAGTTTTTTCTGCATATTTCGCCCGTTTGGCCTGAGTGTCGATTTCCTGCTGCAATCTTTGCACAAGCTGGGGCCATTCCACGGCTTGTTGCTCTGGTGACGATATTTGCCGAATCCTAGCTATCTCTTGAGAAAGCTGTTTCTTGGTATCGGCATAGGAACGAGCCTGGTCCAAGAATTCTGAAGCATATTTATTCTGCGGTGGACGAAGCAATACACACGCTTATAGGAAACTGTAGTCAACGTTACACTAAATTAAGTTGGGAGAGCAACATACAAGCTCCTCTTGCTTCGCTTTCATGTCGAACCCCTTCCAGTAATTGGCTAAGCGTTTAAGGTATTGAGTTTCATTTTGCGAGCCTGGGGATTGCTCCTGTTTCTCTGATACGGCCATCTGGACCGAATGCTCTTCATGTTGTGCCGCTGTGGAGGGTGTTTGGGCTTCATTCGACGCGTCTTGGCTCTGTTGTGGAGGGACCGTGGTGGTGGAGGAGGCCTTCACGCCCCTATCATCTTCTTCATATTGTTCCATTTCTACCTCCGAAACGGTATTGATGGGGCAGATATCTTACCCACTTTTATTAAATTCGATCATTTTCGTCTTAATAGAAAAAAAAACCACTGTTATGACGCACTTCTTGTTAACAACCAAACAGTATCCTGTCACCGTGGAGGACTCGTTCAACCTCAAGGACCCCGAAGAGGAAGCACGTTTGCTGGACAAGGTGCCCTCCACGATCTGGAGGCTGCTCCTCCTCGGAGACGGCTCTATGACACGCAACTTGACCTTGCTTACAGGGTGAGATGAACAATATTGCTCGACGTGTCGGCTATATAAAGGAAAACTGTGGCATCCGCAGAGGACCGATTCAAGTTAAAGTGTTGGAGCACGGGGAACCCGAAAGCGAAGTCACAGATCCTTGTGAGCCATGGTTAAAAGACGTCCAACAGAAATTCACGGCAATCAATGAAGATATAACCACAAGAAGCGTACGTTGGGAGATGTGCCCATGTTTCTAGTGGGTAGTTCGGATTGTAATACGAGTGCAGGTACTTTTACAAGGTGGACCTGAGGGTGAATCGCTTGTGTTTGCTGTTTCCTGGTGGAAATCCGATGATGTGGGTTGAATCAGTGTCTGAGCCTTGAATACATGCCGGTAATTATTCATTTATTTCTTGTGTATACAGCTGAAAACGTTCTTCCTGGATGAGAACGCAGTACGTGTGCCACCGTTCGATGAGTTAGTGTACGCACTAGTTTTGGCGACCTGCAAACATACACACAGGGTATAGGAGCGACAATATCGGGTAGGAGGAAACAAACATTTAGAGAATTGTTAGGAGCCCATAATCTAGTGTCTGAAATGGCGGCCCGTTCCTTCGACTTGCCGCCTACGGAAAAATTGTGGGCGAAACACTACGCGATTTGGACTGATCAGGACGTACAGTGCGTTATCATCGAAATCATCAACCCTCGAATCTGCTCGTACACGAGGTAACTCTATCGAAGAGAGGATAGTTAACCAACCGTAATCCAGCTAACGTGCGCGACGCAGCTGCCCTGTTACATTCACTCGACGGCATGGAACTGCGTGGAAAAACCACACACTTCTGTACCGAAAGTAGGACGACACTAGGTAGCATATGCACCGACAGCGAAAGATCTCCCGTGCTTGTATCTACGGAGCGACCACCGGTAAACGTGCGAGCAAGTATGACGCAGTCGTACACTACTGCCCCCAGCTGGGCAGTAGTGTTGTGACACACAGGACGGGCAGTGGCCACTAGCAAGTGTCTTCCATTTGCTACCTCGAAGTCACTCCCATTATCCTACTGGCAACCGGTGGCCCGTAACTTGGGAGCTCACCACTAATTAATGCGTTTCCTTTCTGTATCGTAGAGCTTGCACAGGGCAACTTGCACTCGTGGGAGTTTGGGCTTGTATCAATCATTCAGCGAGTTCCACAGGGAACTTCACAAATAGATTAAGGAACGAAAGAATGTTCTACCCATACGTATCGTGTAGATTATTAAGATCCTATAATCGTGACGTCCTACGCATTGTCTGTTCGCTTATGTTCAACAGGACTACTGTCAGGTGGAGAACAATTGTGTGAGAGGCAAGGAAACGACGATACAAAATGAACGGAAGTCAACATCGATCCCTGGAGGACATTGACAAGGACATTGAGGAGCTTCAGAGATTAATAGGTTCATGTTCGCGGGATAAGGTCACCCAGCTGCTGAAGGATGATCTGAACAAGCTCCAGCGAGAACGAGGAAACGCTGTCCAGGTCCAAAAACAAATTGACGAAGTGTCAAAGCCAAAGCCTGCAGCTGTGTCGACCGAATCCGCCACTGGTGGAAATTCAAGTGGCAGCGGGGATGCCAAGGCTGCCTCTAGTGGAAAGTATTTCCAAGCTGTTACACGATTTGGTTGGGGCCAGAGTGATAAATTTGTATCCGTCTATGTCTCAGAAGACATGGAAGGAGTTGGATCTCTCTATGAACATGACGACCAGGCCGTCCAATGCGAGTTCACAAGCAATTCGTTCGATTTAAAGGTCTACGGGCTGAAGGGGAGGAACTATCGCCTCTACAGGGAAAACCTTGAAAATGAAATTGATCCAGAGAGCTCTAAGTTCAAAGTAAAACAAGATAGAGTGACGGTCATGTTGAAAAAGAAAGATTCCTTGGACCACTGGACAGAACTTGTGTCGAAAAGGAAGAAACCGAATATTTCAAAGGAAGATCCAAGTGGTGGTATAATGGTGAGTGGCACAGAGTGTGTTGTTTCTTCACTAAATTGATAGCATTGACTGGAATTGCCTTCTACTGTGCAGGATATGATGAAGCAAATGTACGAAGAGGGTGATGATAATATGAAGCGCACAATAGCTGAAGCATGGGAGAAGAGCCAGAAAGCACAAATGCAGGGGAAAAGCCCAATGGATGATATATAAACACTGAGTGTGTTGGCTATACAGTCGTCCTCATGTGCAAATAAACTAGTAGCTATTGTCTTATCTCGTACGAACTACATCTCCTCAGCCAGTAGAATCGGTCTCGTCCCGGTGAACTGGTCACACCGGAACTTCGAGCCCTCAAGTCTAACTTCCTCTTCGCATGTTGACCTTTCAACTTTCCTACGGGCCCCTGGGAAATACTCTTCATGAACCTCGTACGTGCTCCACTCTAACCAACCTCCGTCGTAGACGCTAATACTGCCCCAGCCCATTAGCATCGCAGAAAAAAACGCCTCCGCTGCTCTCCATCCTGTTCCACAGAAAAAGCAATTATTATGCCATGATTCAATTCCCCAATCCTCCCATAAGTCTCGAATTTCCTTATAGGATCTGAATGTGTTATCCGGGTTCCTAAAGTGTTCGATTCTGTATGTACTGGATCCTCCATGACCCCACACTGACCCTGGAATACATCCCTTAGCGCGGATGTACGAATAACCACTTGTCTTCCCTATGTATTCCTGCCATGTCCGAATGCTTATTAAATTTGCATCGCCGTCCTCTAGGAGTTGCTTCACTTCCCATCTGTCGCATATAATTTCTGGACAGCGTGGAACTTTTACTCCGAAAGATTGCTTGGGACAAGAAGGATTCGGTGCAGTCTCCAGGGGATATCCTTGCTGTCTCCAATGTTTTATTCCTCCATCCAAAATTCTGACATCTCTAACTCCTGCATAATAAAGCGTCAATAAGAGAGAGCCCAGAGGAAGATTTTCACCTTAAAGGCTAATCACCTACCAGCATAGAGCATGATCAGCGCTGCCCTAGCGGCGCTCAGATTTTCCCGATCATACAATATTACAGTAGTGTAACTTGCTATACCTAAAGCAAGTAGCTCTCGCTCTAGTACATCGTCTTGTTTCTTGTTCCACATGGGTGGCTCTTCCAAGTTGTCCGTGTGCATGCAGTGGGCGGTTGGTATGTGGCCCGTGCTATAATGAGAGCTTCTCCATGACACTTCGAATATCTTCCACTTTTTCCCACCAAATGTGGGAGCATTACCAGTCTCTATTAGCTGCTTTAGAACTTCAGAAGGTACCAGACATTGGTAATTTGGCTGCATTGCTATTCACGGTAAAAAGCAGGGGAGTGATAGGCGAGTGTAATTTTACCTACGTACCAGGTGCTCCATGGGGAGATCACTGTTTTCTGCCCACTTTTCGATTCCAGGCGTGTAACTGTAAATGTAGAGATAGCTGAGTTGTGTGGAAAGAAGGTTAATCACGGCGTTCCACTCTTCATGTCTTGTTGAGCTTCCGTACACAACCACCGTCTTATCCCGCGTGATTTTCTTGTCCTTTAGGATATTTCCAACTTCTGATAGAGAGCGATTCAGCTTGAATTCGTTATCTAGAATCCACGAGCAAGGCAAATTTCGAGCCGAAAGTATATGCCCCCTCCGTCCCTTCACTGAAGTCCAGCCATTGTACTCCGCTTGCGGCCGAATGTCTACCACTACCACCTTCTGTGACGCATCCTCCGGTGATCGGATCCACTCCAACAGCCTATGAGTGGATATGGAGGAAACCATCCTTCTCCTCCTCTGTGTGCTGCTCTTCCCCACACCACAAGAGCAGTTCCGTGTTCAAACAAATACGGGGATTGTTCGCGGAGAAGCGCTGCGGTCAACAGATTTCTCCCCTCTGTACGAGTGTGTGGTTGGCATCAACACTCTGATTGAGAAACGCACGAATAAAGACATACATATCTACTACACCACGCATGCTACAATACGCTACCATAAGCATCATATACAAAGGAATGACTCGAGGGAGTCGCACCTTTGTTTGTCGTATATTCCGTACTTCAACTTGTGCAGTCATGCATGATGTATCCCCCGCCAAGGGATAGAGACTGTATAATACAGTTGAATGAACACATTCCTATGTTGTATCTAGCAGCGCACTGCGTTTGGGTAAACGCTGGTGCCGTGTAGTGAATAAAGGAATGGTCGATCTTCAACCTCACGGGTGGAATTGTTGATGCGGTAGCGCATTTTCCTAACATTTTGCTATGGCAGCGGCAGCAAACGATACCTGTGAAATTAGTGAAGGATTCCAGGACCGTGGTGAGGGTAGAAGCGAAATTCTACCCACTGAAGAGCCGGGTGGCCATGAAGACGACAACGATGAAGATGTTGGTGATGAAGAGAGTGATATTCGCCAGCAAGAAATTAAGAATTTGAAATCAAGCATACCGGAGCACTGTATGGGAACCTGTACAATCAACTTGATCACGGTGAATCTCGCTGCTACACCGTACAGGAAGTTGACCCTGCGCTTAATATTTCCCAACGCTTTCCCGGAAACAGCGGTATTGGCAGAGGTCTCTAGTGAAACTCTTCCTCAAATGGCGATCGACAAACTGAATTCCGTGGCAGCGAAAACGGTATGTTGCTGCTTAACGCCGCCGACTGGACTGGAATGGAGGTTAGGATTGAATGCCGTTCTTCATTCACCCTGCAGGCGAAGCAAACAAAGCCAGGAAATCAGTGTGCTGCGATCGCTACCACTCTCCGGAGTATTGTTCTCACCAACAAACTCCTGTATTGCATTACAGAAGTGAAGGAAATTAAGAACATTGACAAGGATAAAGTGGAAGTTAAAACAGACGAAGAACGGGGAACACTGAAAGTGCGTCTAAAACAGGATGACTACTTCCTTGTTGTAAGTGGAGAATGCGCCGCTGTATAATCTCAAGAACTTGGAATATTTTCTTTTTACATGAGGGTGCCAGTTGAACATTGCTATTCCCGAGGAATATCCTGAAGTCGCTCCACAGTTTGAAGTGCCCAAATCCAACTTCCCAGGTAAGTAGAGTGTGTCAAGGGCGGCGTTCTTAAGGCTCCAACCCTCGTTGCCTGCTGATCTGCAGATAGAATAACGAAGTCGTACACGCTCCAACTGGAGAACATACTAAAGAGGTGTGAAGCGGGCTATAGCGCTGAAGTGGCGTTATCCAAAGGAAGCCTTCATCAAGCACCTGCCAAAGTAAAGACTAAGGCAGAAGATGTGGTGCATGTTACCTCTGAACACATGCGAGACTTGAAGAAGGATGTGAAATTTTTGTATGAGACAACTCAGCTGAAGAAGTTTGCCACTGAGAAGAAACAGTCGAGCGGTGGTGAATACGCTCATGGAGCCAAAGAACGGAAGCATGTACGGAGACAACTAAAGAAATTGACCAAGGTTTGTCAACGTAACTTATGTGGATATTGTTGTTGACATGTTATTCCATGGTCTCATACTTGCAGGAGGAAGAAGCAGCTGAAGAAGCGCGGCTAAAACGAATCGAAGAAGAATTGGTCGCTGAAGCAAGAGCACTCGCTGTTCGCCCAACCAATACCGCCACGAGATCTCTTGCATTATCCGTTCGTTTTCTAGCGGACGATTTTGTGTTTTATCTGCCCAAAGCAATATGTAAAGTACGAATACCGTGAATGTCTGTCCCTATGTCTTCAAGAAAATGTAATGCTTTGCGGAGCCACAGATTTCTGACCAACAGTTACTTCCCGAAGATCCAAAGAAAGCTAAGAAATATGCGGATGACTTGAATCACTCGAAGCACCCGGTTAGAATGGCGTGCGGGCACTGGTTTCTCCTTAAACCGATGGATGAACATATCCGATCTCCTCCATTCATACATTACTGTCCAGTATGTGCACTATCACAAAACCGTTTGATATACCTATATTCACTCAAGTTCTCAATGACTGCAGCACTGCGCAGAAAGACTGTGCCATAGTCGATGGGAAACAAACGTGAAAAGGCTCGAAAAGGCGTGGACGAAAGAGCAAGAGAAGCATCGCGAAGTGAACGAGGTTTCCAGTTTCCTAGAACTTTCGGAAGAATTTGCTCAAAAGCAAACAGAGGACACACCTTCTCAATTCACGGAAGACTAAATTTTGTCTTTCTGACATTGCAAGATTCTATTGATATATTCGATTCAGACCCTGAAGCTGATTTCGGCACATCGGGCATTTCTCTGCGGATTGACGACTCACCGTTCTGTCAAACAAACGTAGGCCGCACTCATTGCACACACATAAGTGACCACAAGGAACACAAAACGCCTTTCTTTTATTAGTTTTGCATATAACACACTCTTCGGCTTCAGTGGCTGCCTCCTCGTCATCTTCAGTTCGCAGTGTAGTAGTTCCAGTAGAAGCAGGCAGTAGTGTACTTCTAACCCAGTCAACATTGCTAGGAGGATCTCTAGCAAAGCCGATGAGATATCGAACGTAGTTTAAATAATAATAACGGCGTTTGTAGAGATGATATCCTAAGCAACCTAATCCTAGCAGCATAAATCTTCGAGACCAAGCAGCACTACTGTTTGAGCGACTCGAATAGTACTCAGCCAACGTTCGAAAATCATCCACCATAAAAAAGCCTACATGAGGATGTGCTTGGATTATGGGTCCCTCTTTATCCTGCAATAAGAAAGAAAGACCCTTAGCAGTTGATATCTCCGTGGCTTGGGATGTGTCTCACCAAGCTGCGCTTACCTTGCCGACGCCGCCGACAATGGTAACAGCTAAGCCTACCGGGATCCCCTCGTCTATTGTCTCTAACATTTTCGAAAATACTCCTTGTATAGACCAAGAAAGGGCAGCCAAAACGGAGCTGGGTTTAATTTCTTCAAGTTCTCTACCACCCTTTTGTATAGACGTCGGCTCGCTGCTTGACGTGGCAGGAGAGTGCGAAAAGTGTGATCGAACATACTCCTCTGCATCGCCCCTTCGTACACGAATAGCCTTTCTTTGTGCTGTTGCATCGCTGGATTTTAATCCCCATTTCGGCACCTGCAAAATACATTACAATCCAGTACGGCAAGTGCATCCGATCTCCCAGTCTCTGCAGTTCTTACCTCATCAATTGTATCGGTTTTTAGCGTAATCTCTGTAACAGGCGTGAGTACAACTCCTGGAAGAGGTGTGGTCTGCATACAGTCAGCACAACACGGCAATGGTGTATATAGGATGCATATCGTATAGGATAGGTTGGAGTTGTTGAAGTACAAAAATTGTTTCTCGTTCACATACCATGCCTCGTATTTTCTGAGTGATTTCTCGCCGCATGCGCCTACGCACCGCCATTTTATCTCCTGATAAACTCTCTATACCAGCAACGTCGGCCGATGTGTTCTTCATCATGCACACAACCTCTCCTCGGATAGCTACAGGAGTTCGGTCCCGCCGCAGGCGCTCACATTTATCGCCCTCAGCACTCCCCTTGTTGCCTATTGCAGAAAGAGAGGACGTGGAGGATAACAGATCCTCTACAGATATCTCTTCACATTGCTCCAACCTTTCGGCCTGGCGTTGCATAGTGTGCTTTCTGTACGCCAAGCAGGCGCTGATGAAGGAGCTGACCGCCGCCACTCCGAGCGATACCTTGTCTTGCGTGCTATAACTCATTGTGTACTTCTACGCGTCACACGATCTCAAAAATATATACACACACACAAAAAAAAAGGAATAGACAATCATACCGGATTTACCCAAGTACACTGTACAATGGGCTTGAAATCAGACGAATGTGTCCAAACTTCAACTTATCATGAGTCCGTCCCTTTCGAACGCTGTTTTCATGCCATCCAGATGATAAACAAGAGCACTGTTTCGTTGTATAGTGACTCTAATGTACACTGTATATTGTGGTAAATTTTAGGATGGGTTGAAGGTGATACTATGAAGGACTTCGTACGATGGCTGTTTCGGCTATGCTTGCTCCAGGAAGCTATTATTGTATCCACTCTAGTGGCTCTATTAGCCGTAATAATAGCAACTTTGCAGCGAGGAGCGCCTCTCCTGTTTGACTTCCACCCACTGCTCATGACGGTAGCGTATGGAGTTCTCATGACGTGGTCAATATGGTCCTACCTGCAGCCCTTTCTCATGAGATACGTACAACATAGATACCATGAAGATGCCAAGACAGGAGACACGTTCATAGAGACTCAGAAGGAAGCTGATACACACGATAATACAGACTCCGAGAGAGGGGATACCGCTGCTCTTCTTACGACGCGGTCACAAGTTCCACATCATCCGAATGCGGGCGGTGCCATCCATGATCCTGGTGCTGAAAGAGAGGCGGGGGTCGTGGTTTATCCGTGGGCGATATGTGGTGATGACGCAGGCACGGCCATTACAGCTCATCCAATTAAACGAGAACAGGCAAGAGAAAGGCACAGAACACTAAATTTAGCTGCATTAGTATGTGCCAGTGGGGGATTGTTGGCTATTGTCATTAACAAGTTACTGCGAGGGAAGAGTCTTTGGCCGCATACTTTGCATGCCTATATTGGGTTTGCAACGCTACTAACCACTATTATTCAAGCATCGTTTGGAATGCAAAAGTATTCAGCGTTGGGCGACGGTAGACGCATACACAGATGGCATGGATGGGTCGGAAAGCTTATTTATGTCTTGGGTGATGCTTCTGTTGTACTGGGCATCTTTGACTTATGGGGTATTACACTGTTTGCAATTGTATCGGTCGGTATCTTTTGCACGGTTCCATTAGGTATGATGGTGCTGATTCAAAAGGCTAACGAAGAACGCTAGTGGTCTACGGCCTTCCCACTAAACAGTACTTCGAAGCAGCGTATGTCTTCCACCGAGTAACAGCAAGTAGAGTCAGCATGTATCCGAAAGGCTGTGGCTTTGAAGCACTGATTCTATGGATGTTCACGCGGAGCGTGTATGGAGCAGCAACGGTTTAGGGCATGTAATGATAACAGACTTCGTAGCATGTATAACATTAGCTTCGGAATAGGCCACGAATGGATGGGTACTCACATTCGAGGAGTGATTCACTACTTCCAAGCAGATTACAAACATAAATACTTCATACAGTCCTGATTAGTCGGTTCGTGTGGGAGGCAGCAGGAAATTGTCCGCTTGAGAATCGGTAATATTTGTGAGCCCTTCTTCCTGGGAGATCAACGTGCATCGTTCGGTGAGAATCTTCATCCAGAATTTTCGTTCCCCCTCCGTAGGTTTCTCCTCTTCGGTCTTGGGCTTATAAATGCGCGACTTGTATGCCTTAAGGTACTCGTTAAAAGTGTCTTCCTCGTGATGCTCTATAGCCGTCTCGCGGAGTTCTTCGAGGCACTCTATGGCAATGTCGTGTTTGTCCGGGTGGGCCGCGAATGTACTGCATTCAACATTACATGATACAACGGCACCCGTGAAAAACGGAGTCCCATAGCTACGTACTTAATCTTTGCAATCATAGCCTTCATTGCTGGCTCCACCAGGTCCTTGTCCCTGCGCTCGACGGTCTTCTTGAAATCCTCAACCGGGTCTTCGTCACCGATGGCAATTTCTTCACCAGCCTGCACTTGAGCGAAGACAAACATGAATGTGGAGCATATTTTAGGATGCCATTGACGACTCTTACATTTTCAGCGCCTTCATCCCCTTTAGTGCGCTTCTTTGCAGGTTCCTTGGCAGTAAGTTCAGCGTTGGTGGCATTCTCAGTGGTTTCCTCCGTTTCGCCAACGAGAATTTCATCGTAGTCTCCCCAAAACTGTCGTTTCTTCCCTTTCCCAGATTCTGTATACAGCATATCATCGGTAACATTAAGGACAATACAGGGAAACAAAATACTCCAGCGTACCTGGCACTTTCAGCGGAAATTGGTTCTTAAATTGTTCGATAGAATCTGCTGCCCTCGCAAATAGTCGTTTGTCAGGGTTCACATATCTGAGGGAACACGTGACAATTCCCATTTTAAGTGTTTACGTTTCATATATGCGCGTTATCTACACTTACTCTTCGACTGCAGGAGGCAAAGGCGGAATAGGGGCGTCATCCTTATACGCACGGGCTTGCAAGGTCTGATAAAACCGCTGCAGTATAGGATTGAAAGTATGCACCGGGTTTAGCAGTTCCCGTTCAACTCCATCATCAGACGGTACACGGGTAAGATCCAAGTCATCAATGAGATTTGATGCCGCTTCTTGCTGCGCCTCCGAGGGTTCAAAGTTTTCATCGGTTGTGAAAGAATGGAAGGGAAAGTCTCTCAAGTCTTCAGCGAACGGTAACCGATTAAAGTGCAGACAGTCAAAATTGGCTGGACGGTACCCTTCACCTAATTGTTCACACTCAGATGCATCCCGCACGATTTGCGGTGTCAATACACCTAGTTGCGGCTGGGCATTTTTCCGCTTAATATATCTGACAATGGCCACTTTTCCAGTCTCCTGCAAAGCATTGGCTAGCGCAGAAACACCAAATTCTCCTACTTGGTCTCCTGGGGGTGGAATTATAGCATCTACCGTGTCACAGTAGTGATGGCGTGGGACATTTTTCTTGTTTGTGAAACCGATCAAATCAAATGATTTTTCCGAAGTATACTGCATACTAAGCTCATTAACTTTATCCACAGGGAATAAATCCTTTCCGAACCGATGCGCTTTGACCGTATCGTCCACATCCAGTTCATCTTGGGTTTCACCAGAACTGTAGCGTATAAATACGAGATGCATTCATACATTCGCAAGGTGGGAAAATCAACAGCGAGATTCACGCTCCTTACCGGTACGTTCGGTTCATCTTGACTTCTCCAGAGTCCGTTCCTACCGTAGAGACCTTCTTCAAAGTCGGTAGTTTCGCTTCACTGGTTCGAGCATACGCCCATACTGGTATATTGGCCAAACCACCAAGACTGAGATTGCCTCGGAATTTAGTAACAGAGTTGACCTGCTTGGTTCGGAAAGCGCTCATGACTTCAATTGCCGTATTGACGGAAAGCACATGCCCTCCAGTTTTCTCAGCGATAGATGATACAAGTTTGGTACCCTCATTCAAATGTTGCCATTCTTTCTTCTCCTGATAATTTACACCGCTGCAAGAGCATCCACGATAGCGATAAGGATGGAACAAACCACTCTTTGTGACTATCACTTACACTACATCGAGTTTCGTTTCCATGGCATTGAATTGAGAAGTAATCTCATCGGCTTGTTCATCGTCTTCGGCCAAGCATTCGCCACCAGTGACGAGAAAAACGCGCCGAGTACATTTCTTACCATCCATGGTGTTCTTGCGAAGCATATCCAGCGCCACCACCAAAGCGTCCAGCACGTCCCCATCTTTATCTTCGGACGGCTCAACTTTATGCAAGTCTTTCAAGGCATCCACGTTTCCTACTTCTAGGCTCCTATGCACGTAGATATTCTCGTATCCGTCAATCTCCGTGTTCATCGCGTTGTTGGTTTCTGTGACGTGACATAGACAAGTTGCTGATATTTTTCGTGTAGTGAGGACAGGCGTGTTTCGTTAGGGACATACCTTTAGCTCCAAAGAAGATAATTGCTATTTCATCTTTTTCACTAAACAAAAGCTGCAAAACCAACACCAAAACTCAATAAAGTCAATCACACTTCCACGTAGTAAAAAAAGATCCAACAACGGAGTGAAGTGTAGCCTACTTTCTGCTGAATAAACAGTTCCACAGCTTGTTTGGCCGAGTCCAACACCGTAACGGGCTGCGTATTTCCTTCTCCATTGGCAGCATTCCCACTAGAATTGCCAGCAGACGCAGACAGCGCATTTTTAGGCACTTGTTTGGCCATTGAGCGCCCAATATCCACCAAGACCACCACGGTTTCCACACTTCCTCGAGGCGGCATTTTATTGTGCTTAACCAAACAAACCACAACCTCAATTATTCCACACACCAAGTAATGTGTCTGATACAAGAAATGACTCGTATACACATTTATAACACCAGATACGCCGCATAAACTTCTTGTCATTGAACTTTTGCTAACAAGAGTTCAACTTTTGATTGCTATGTTGAATTTGAATTTCCAAACACGCCAGAACATACACACCATGGTGGTGCAATTATAAAGAAAAACTTGTTGCTTTGTCATTGTTGGTGTCTTACTATCGCTGGATCTCACGGAACGGAAGCAAACAGTGAATGAATGGCGCTTGGGGCCTCGTGGTGGCCAAAGATATTCACAAATCTGACAAGGCGGTAGTCCTATCTGCAGCGTCTTTCCACGCCATTATTTTCTACCATGGCATCCATGTCTGCTGAAAAGCCCTCTACGGAGACAACTACGAGCAGCCACGGCCGTGTTGTAGGACAGAAACGCGAGCGTGAGGAGCAGGAGCAAAAGACCGAGGAGCAGCCCTCTCAAGAAAATGAGCAGCAGGAGCATAAGCATTCCGCTGCCGATATTAAGACGATATACGAACAGGGAAACCGAAACAGTGAAGGCGAGATGTCTTGGGCTGTACGTTGTTATTTGTGTTACACTGGTAATTGCTGGTATTGAAGGAGTCTTGGATTTTGATTGACAGCTCTCTGGAAAGAAAAAAGCCACAGTTCGACAGTTTCAGGGGAAAACTCTCATCGATATTCGGGAATTCTATCAAAAGGACGGGGAAGAAAAGCCAGGTAGAAAAGGTAAGCGAAGACACGGAATCTCCTCCAGAAAAGGGGGCGATGATGGCATGTATGGTGTGGCAGGTATTAGTTTAACCGTCGAGCAATTCAAGAAGCTGAAGGAGATCATGCCAGCGTTGGAATCGGAAGCGGAATCGCTCGAGAAGCGTTCTTAGTTTGTCCTATTCCTCCAAAACACACCATACATTGAACACTACTATCGATGCAGTTTAGCCCTCCTCCGGTAACAACTTGGTTTGAAAACTTCGTGAAGGATCTTCTACTTGATCGTATTCTTGCTCCATATTTTCCGACGATACATTCGCACTGTTCATATTCATATTAGAATCAGCTTCCCAACGAGCCTGTTTCAACGCATCGTGTAGTCTCATAGAAATACCACTGTTTCGTGAAGCACGATCTCCTCGAGACTTGCGTATTAGTTTCGTCTGCGTATTCTCAGCCTGTGCCTCCGCTCCATCACCTTCTTCATTTTCTCTCCTTTCACCACCCGGACGACCGGTATCTTCGCGATGGCGTTTTGCCCGAGTTCCTAGACTAAGAGATAGGCCCGGTGTAGCGGTTGAGCTCAATCCCGGAAGCTGTAACCCACCGCCGCTGTCCCCCGCACCAAGACCAGCGGCTCCACCACTCTTGACTAAACTTCCCATGTTGTTGGAAAGCATAAGCTCTCCCAAATCCAAAGCTTTATCATATTTTTTATCTTCCACTGCGGCACTTCTTCGCCATGTAAACGACGCATTCATTGCTTTCCGGCTCCTTAGTAACTTCCAACTCTTGCCATTTTCCTTTTGGCTCTCTTTTATTTTTTCGCGGAGCAGGTTAGCATAATCGCGACCATAAGGAGCAAACACGGAATTGGGAAGATCCTTCCATTTCAGCACTCGTTCGCGCAGATGCATACCTTCGTGAAAATGGCGGTAAGGAGCAATAACAGCGTCTTTGAAACTTCTTATTGCTTTTCGTAAATCGAGAGTGTTCCCTCGTATTGAATGCATATCTGGAGAAAACGCAATATAAAAGGATATTGTCTTCTGTTGAACGGTAACCTTCCGCTTTGTAGTAGTTGATTGCTCTTCCGAAGGACCGCCTTCCTCAGTATTCTCGTTTGTCTCATCAGCATCCTCCGTATCTCCATTTTGCGCATCCCCTGGATGACCTTCTACAGTCTGCTCAGGTTGCGTATCGCATTTCTTGTCGTCCTCCATATTTGTATCGTAGTTCTCATCCTCTTCTTGCTGGCCATTTTCATGCTCATTCTGCCCCGTAGTATCCTCCACAGGAGCTTGTTCATTCTTGGTGTCCTCCTCGTTGGTATTCTCATTGGGTAGTGTGTTCTCCCCATCTTGCTGCGTGCCGCTACCGGGATCTTGAGGGACTTCTTCCTCTATGTCTACATCTTTGGTTTCTTCAAAACCCTCGGGAAAATTGTAGACGAAATCCAACGGGAGATGCTCCCGCTCTATTTGCTCAACAAGCTTCCGTATCCTCGATTCAATGTATCCTTTCCAATTAGGATAGTCCTCCTTCTGTCTTTCCGCATCAACCCATGCATCGATTGCCAAGTACCAGTCAAACTCAGTAAAAAATTCCACAGGGTAAAAGAGCGGTTTCCAGTCGAACACACTGGGACTACTATTTCTGCTCAGATGGGTCTTCAAAATGGCATTAGTTATGTATCTTCCGCGGATGAATTCGCGTTGCATGACTGCCAAAGTACTGCGCGATACGTTATACGCTGAGTTGGCACACGGGTAAGCCGGTGTGATTATAGGCATCACATCCCGAGCATGCTGCGGAAAACGCATAGGCCAATGATCATCGAACAGAAAAAGCAGAAGCTTCCATTAGCGCCTGTACACTTACTTTATGGGGCTTCCGCGGGTCCCAAATCTCCAGCTGAAGCTCTGGATCTTCGTAAGGCGTGCATAAGAGTACTGGCTGGGGCCAGGCTCTCTCGCTGAATATGTGAAAGAATCTGAGAAGTACCCCAGCTGCAGATAACCGAGGATACAACTGGCAGATATATGCAGACATTATAGCGATGTTAACACCTCCAAGAAACCCCATTTTGTTGCTGTAAATCCCTCGTTTCTTGAACCAGTAACGGAGGGAACGCAGTACTAACTTGAAAGTATCATAATAGGGTACAAGCTTGGTGATCAATTCTGTCACACGAGGACCGTTGAGAGACAGTACCGTCGCCCTGTCCACATTTCGCAGCACTTGATCGTCTAGTATATCAAAATCATCTGTAACCTCGTTTTGGTCCACTGCCGCAAACAGCAAGTCAATGTTGATATCATCAAACATGAGGGCAATGATGGGAACCACCGCGTTCGAAATCGATTGAACTTCTTCGACCCTGGGATCCTCCTCAAGTTTCGGAGCTAAATTGCCAAAGAAATCCTCCCGAGAGCAATACCGGGGGGCTACACAGACGCAGTCAATGTCTGCTCCTGGCGTATTCACGTTCAACCGGTATGAACCAGAAATATACAGCTTTCCCCTTCCTGCTTCATCTGCAGCTTCAACACTTGAGAATATTTCTTTCTCCAGAGCCGTCTCCTTGACCCATTGCTTAAAAATGTCCTCCAGTCCTCGAATGACCTGATCCCTTCTCTCCATTTGCTCGTTCGTCTCCAAGGGCGCCACTTCATCGATATACTGCCTTAAAGTTTGCGTGGAGCGCAATTCCTCCTTGGTTGGTAAGTCCAATGAATGTGGCGTTTCCCAGGGTTGAATTTTTTTCCCACTCTTCCCTGTCGTAGGCATCTGAAACACCTGTTGGGGCTGTTGATATTGCTGTTGGTAATTCGCAGGTCCAGGAGGCTGCATCGACTGTGGATGATATTGCTGTTGTTGTTGAGCATTATACATCTGCTGTGCCCTCTGCTGCTGCTGCTGTTGTTGTAATGCCCTCAGATGGGGAGGATATTGCGGTTGTTGAGGAATCTGCGGCTGAAACCCAGGTCTAGGCATAAGGGGTTGTCCCCGAGGTGGCATATGAAAGCCTTGATAGGGTGCTCGAGGCTGTCCTGTTGGAAATTGTCTCGGGAAAGGCTGCTGCTGTTGCTGCATGCGCATAAAGTACTGCTGCTGCTGCTGCAGCCTCTGGTAGTGTTCATGTTGAGACGACATCTTCATTCACTGTTTTCAGGAATTCCTCTCCACCAACCATGAAATACAATTCATTGTTGAAGTTTCTTGTTACTCAGTTCATGGTGACCGAATTATTCATCGTATCAGTAGCTTGTCTAGGCTCCCGGGCTGAAAGCCCGGATGGAATTGAAATTTCGCCCCACAAACGATTCGTTTGAAACGAATCGATGCTGGGAATCGAGCACGCAGTTTGTATGTTTACTATGCTACCCTTTGGATTTGAGCGACTATTCATAAACCGTATGTAATAGTTGGAAACTACAGCTACACGGCGTGCATGCTTACTCCTCATTGTACCCAAGGAAGTGGTATGGTCGTGTGGGCATGAAGCGATGGGCGGCTGAGTATAGGCGGGGCCGCTACTACTTTATTGTCACCTAGATATATACTTCATTTCCGGATACTCTTTGACGGGTCCCTCCCGCTCGTTCAATTGTTCCTATGCTACTCTCGATATGTTCAGGCGGAATGCCGCGGCATGTTTCTCATCGCGACTCGACAGCTGGGGGATACTCTGACACGTGACCGAAAGTGCTTAATGAACTATCCTGTACTGGTAATCGGCCTTGGTAGCTCCAGGCTAAGCTTGGTGAGATTGGTGACATGACCATCCATGAGGCCATGCATGGGGATTCATGAGACACTTAGAATTCTCCACCCTCCAAGGAAAATATTTCCGGATACTCATCTGCGACTAGCATACATGAAGAACATTGCTTTGAACGCCACCAATACCGAATATTTATGAAATTCCTACCTTTGATAATTTCCGCATATATCCTGTCATATACATCATACGCATGAGGCCGACGCCAAATTTTCCATTGCGAAAAATCTTCTCCCGAGGCCAACAGGTAGCTCTTCCAGTAGTCCATTCTTTCGGGGGGTAAGCGGGCATAATCAACTTTTCCCTTCATACAGCGCTCCAACAATCGACCAAACCATGTCTTTTCACTGGTTGACGGACGAGACCAGTCTTGTGTCTCTTCGTAGCTGGAGGTCCCAGTCTCTTCGGGTGCCAAGACGGAGCTACGATCTCCATAACTCCGCTCGTTACGCTCTCTTTGAATACTAAACGACTCAATAATGAACGCAACCAAAATGTTAAGCACAAGTACTTCCAGAACCATGATATAAGCTACAAAGAACAATCTTGCGCCTCTCGAAGTAGAATTGACCGCCCCCTCCATCAGAATGGGGAAATTATTAACCACCATCTGATAAAAGAGGGAAACAAACGACCGTCCCTGTACGTCGCGAATTCGCCAATAAAATCAGAAATCAAGTACACACAATTCCGATCTGATATCAATACCCACCAGCGTGTCAAAGTTTAATTTTTCATAGTCCAGGCTACAATAGCTGATGTCCGTATCCACATCCTGCCCGCAGTCCAGTCTCGAAGCGAACAATTCCATACCCATGATTGCAAAGAGGTACATAACACATATGAGCACCACAAGGTACTGGAATAAAACTGGAAATGTATCTCTGAACGATCGAAGCATAATTGTAAACTCCGGGAGAAATCGCATTATGCGAAGTAATCGGATAACCCTGTGTCATACCAACCGCGTACATTCCACCATAGCTGTCGGACATAAAACATGCTCGTAGTCTCGTACCTTAGGAATGTCAATCCCCTCGAGTATTGAAAAGACGAACCCGCGAGTAACTCGATGAGTGTGCTAACAAGGGATATTACGACCACAGCGATATCAAATTTTTGTACCAGAGACCCCTTCCAATACGTGCACGGCCCAAATGCTATTGCCTTGGACACTACCTCAAACTGCAAATAAAGTATCAACACGATGGAAACAACGAAGATGACATACAGGTAAAACACCTGAACGTACCACGAATATACCAAAAGAAATATCTCTGAAGAGCTGAACTGATTTTTCCCTCTGAGATGACTCATACGACGGATCTGTTGCCAATAGTTGGAGATCGCATATGACGAGAACGGTGTTGGCCAGAATGACCAAGTCAAAAAAGAAAGCCGCATATACCGAATCAAGTACAGATCCCCACCACTTGCGGCTGAGCATGTGCTGGATGTTGCAGCAGGAACGCGATGAGGGTTCACTTCCGTCAGAATTAATCGGCTCTTTCCCACTTTCTGAGGCAACTGAGCTTGAGGATCCGGGAGAAGTCGGGCAGACACTCCCATTCATAGGGTTGAGTCTCTTACTATGCAACTCAGCGAACAGAACAATCATTCTTCTAAATTGGGTCTTGTCAATATATCCCCTTCTGTCGGTATCAACAGCATCAAACAATTTTCCACACAGCTCCTCGTCTGCAAACGGTCGAAGTCTCCTCAAAAACCGAATCCATCCGTTTCGACCCAGCAACATGTGAGTTTCATCCGTAGCTGGGCTACAGGTCTCGCGGACCGCCCCCACTCGAGACCTCGTTAACTCCTCGAATGCGTCATCACAGCCTTGGAACATGTTGGCGAAACGCTCTAAAACTTTCTTTTCGGTCAAAGACTTGAATTCGGTGAACGCGACTGCTAAGATCAGACTGAACAGCAGATATACACTGATTATAACGTAAACAACGAAGAACAAGGAGTTCCACGCGTTGCATCTATATACAGGCAACATTATGTCCGGAAAATTGGTAGTTGTACTGAGCGTAAACATCTCCATCATACTGTTATCCAAAGTATTGAAATAATCTTCACACTCTTGCGTAAACGTGCTGCAATGGCGAGGTTGCTGAGCTGGGCTAGTGGAGACGCTGCAGCTTCCGTCCCCCATCCCAGCGAAGAAGATATGGGCAGTCACTCCGAAGACAACAATGACGAAACCGAGCAATACGGCAACATTTAAGATTCTAGGGAGGGTTTCCAGAATATTGGATGCAATTTTCCGAATATTTCGAAAGCGATCCAACAGAAATATTGGGCGGAATACCCTCGCAAAGTGCGGAAATCCTGGTACACTAAGGGATAGTATCAAGCTTAGAAGCATGAGCGGGATTGTGATTAGCTTCGCTACACTCCATCTGCAAGATTACGATGAGCCAGTTGCAGAAAACGTTTCACAGAAGACGAATACCCAGATTCACTTACGTTTTTTGGAAAAATAAATGGCGGTCGAAGTACAACCACTCAATCCGCAGTTGCACTAAGAAGTATATCTGAGCGAACAGTTCCAATAATGTGACCCAAACTCTGCTGCTTTGATCAGTCGAAGGTTCCTCCCACTGTGCTAGCAACATATATCCCAGAGCAATTGTCCCAGTGAGCCACGTGTTCAGTTTCCCATGGTAAATCAACCTGGCGGCCAGACTGTCTTTGCTGGGAAAGGCTGTCGGTCTTCCATGCTTCGCATTTCGCACTAGTAACACCGCTCGTTCTTCCCGCTCTTCCAACTTTTCATGCCACCTCCGACGACAGCAGCTGGCCAATAAAAGCCGAAGTAGCCAATCTTCTTGCTCTGGATCTTCCCAAACAACACTGCCGCGTCTGCTCGGTTCTCTGCAGGCAAGAATGTCGGGTTCTCTACGTAGTGAGCGAAGAACCAAAGAAACTTACCCTCGTTGACGAAGTAGTTGCTGCATAAATTTCTTTCCACGCCCAACACGTCGAGGTCCCGTTGTAGCCTGCTTCTGTTTCTGTCGTTGATTTCGAAGTTGCGGGTGATGGTCTTGTTTTGTCTCCTCTTTATCCAACATATTGACTGTAGAGATTCTTCCATTCGCTTTCGCTCGTTTGTTCGGCGCTTCACTCGACGACGATTGACGTTCCGCCATCGCTGAGCCGTGTAAAGGGTTGCTATAGTTGTCTTGGCGCTTGCCTTCCATGAACCAAATCGGGTTCAAATCAGCATTTCAGAGCCGGACAAGTGCAAAGCACGGTGATGAGTCTCTCCTCTCATACCCCTTCCAGAAATGGACACGTACCCTCCTTCTTCTTGGACCGCTCGCATCTACGGGTTGAACAAACATGCTAACCAACAATGGTCCACCATGTCACATGTGCTGCTGCTCTCGAGCAGCCCTCGCAGACCTTCACAACGACCTCACGACGATCGCGAACTGCAGGTACCAAAGCCCGGTGAACACATGCAGTCAATGGCGGCGGTATGATTAGCAAGTTTGCAGTCCATCCTCGCTTATCGATACCGAAAACTATGAATGAGACTTTCCACAATGCCACAGCACACCAACAACGTCAACGTGTACAATAACGCCCTGACGTCTAGCTAATTCGAAAGTTGAAGCGAAGTGAGGGCGAATCGGAAAGGACGACCACAGTCAGAACCATTGCGAAGGCACCTGCGACTTACACTGCGAGAAATAATTTAGATGCTGTGTTTCAGCAACTATTGCTTCAGTGCTTGCTTGGCTAAACGTTTGCTGAAACGGGTCTATTAACTGAGGCAGCGGTAGTACGGTACGTACCAGTGTGCAATGCACACTATACATTTATGTTACTCTAAGAGGTACAAATTCTGTGTTATGGGATTCACGAATTGAATCACGTTAGGGAGGGGAGGAAACACCTTCCGAGTCCATGCATTCAGATACCACTGGTACTTTGGGGATTCGAACGATGTAGCGCTTCTGAATCTGATATACTACTGAGCTAACGATATTACGGTAGCAGTAGGATTCCGGGTCTATTGTCTACGCACAACCTGGAACAATACGCCTTGGAACAATACGCCTGAATACACGGTGTTATGGTACAACGGACGATCCCGGCTCCAAATCTGAGAGCAACGGAGTACATAGTACTAACTGTCCCAGACTCCCGTGATCATACGTGATGGAGCCCCATCCTTGACTGTCGTTTATCTTAGCATAGTTTCACTTCCAATAGTTCGACACGGCGTAAACTCTTCCTTCCGGCTTGTTTGTATGCCGAAGCATATAGCCCCAGATCTTCGCTTGCGGAAGTTTCGAGGTTTAGCAGCACTGTTTGCTTCTTGGAAAGGTATAGCAAGCGTATCATACCGTTGATCCGATGACATGGCAACAAATCGTAGCACAGTGTGTATTCAATTTGTCACACACTCCAGAATACAATATGTCGTCGCCCCAGCCGTGTGTCGCTCGTTGTAGATCGTCTGCGCCAGCGCCCGATTACGGTTGGACCCTTTTGCTCCCTAGTCACTGTGATAGCGTATTCACCGAGATTCAATTTGTGTTGATTGTCAAGAATGGTACAACGTACATCTATGATATACTTCCTGGGATTATTAGGTCGTTCATACATACGACAGAGCCTCTGGTATCCGGTTCAAGAAAACGCGCGCGCTCGATCCCTCTTGGACTTCGCGGCCCTTGTTTACTGCTACGCTCTTAATATAGGCAGGCCCCACGTAGCTGTGTAGCCCAGAATATCTTGCCCAGTTGGCTGTCGGAGTGCAGTTTAGGAAGTCGCTCTGGATTGGCTCTTCACCTCTAGTCAACCCCCCGACCGACTTGTCCACATCGTACACGAAGAGGCTCTCTAAGCTGCGCATAGGGAATGGTTCGAACAAAAAATACAGGAAGGAGCTCAGGAGGCGCGGCTGCTGCCGCTGCGAGCAGCAGTGGCACTGCCAGTCGAGGGCGTAGACGTCCTGTGCGTCCGCATTCAGCTCCCGTACGAGATAAACCCAAGCGCGTCAGACCGGGTGTGCGAGCTCTACAAAACATTAGGAAGTATCAGAGATCGACGAACTTATTACTCCAAAAGCTCCCCTTCGCGCGTGTGGTATGTATTTTAATAGTCGTTTGTCACCATATCCCGGACATGCAGCTGCACCTACTTCCAAAATTGGGTTCCCACAGGTGAGAGAGGTATGCGATGATTTTACCAACAGAACGTTTCGATGGCAAGCTGACGCCCTCCTTGCTTTGCAAGAGGCTGCGGAAGGATATCTAGTTGGCCTGTTTGAAGACTCGTAAGTCATGCTGGTTGGTCTATGCACAGACGTAAGTCGTTTGCGTAAACCTATATGTTTATGCAGAAATCTATGTGCAATCCATGCCAAACGAGTGACAATTATGGTACGAGATATGCAACTAGCAAGGAGAATACGGGGACTTTCGGACCCTGCTGCTTAAGCGAAAGTGACATTAATGCGTGATATTTTTACCACCTATGTGAATACTTCCTGAAGACATGCCTTTAGTTGCGGACGCAATATCTTATCCCAGCGCCGCAACAGGAGAAAACACGGCTTCAGATATTGCGACCCGGACAGATTTTTGTTCTGCTTCGTTAGGACGTCCTGTATAGAATCTTGCAGTACATCTAAAATAGCTGATATACTGCTTGACTGATCTAAGGCTTTGTCGATCCACGTTTCAGGTATACTACACACTAAAAGGGACACCAATTGACAATATTTCACTACATTTGCCACCGACACAGCGTCATTCCCAGAACTTCCCGATGATACTTTGTATGAGACCGTTATTTCTCCTATGGTTTGAATCGCTGGAAGGCATACGTCCCCTAAGATTCTTTCGATAACTGTTTCCTCCAGTGTCTCCGAGTGGATGACATCCAAGACCTTAACCGAGTTGTACAGGAGGCGGAGGAGACCTACGACACAATATATGCTCCCGTTCGATATCTCACCGCCTTCGTTGATAATGATAGGTGCGCTTCTCTCCTCCGCGCTCTTCTCGAGTAAATCTCTAAGAGCATCGCATAATCGACGCTTCGTTTCGTCTTGTGGAGCTAGGCGCATAGCTTGTTGTAGAATTCCCTTCACTACTTCCGTTTCCTGGGTGGAATGAGGGTTGTAAGAATGTTGTATCAGTGACTCTATTCGAGGAATTGCAGCGAGAGCGAATACTTTTTCCATAATGGCTTTATCTTCATCTATAGCGGAATCTTGTTCGCAAAAACGCTGCACAGCTGATACCCACGGAAATGCCTCAATGTCTGTATTCGTCGGAATCTCTTCCGGAACCTGTTCGTTACTTGCAAATGGGATCCACACCGCCATGTCTATCCGCGCGAACGGGGCCAACAACGACGGTAAGCTTAAACTCGTGTACATGCTACAGTAATGCTGCTGAAAATCCCGTCGCCATCCGTCAAAAGCATTCAGAATTTCTGTGGATTTGCTGTACTTTTCTGTTACATCTTGGAGTATCATATCTCGCGCCTGAATGAGTTTGCTCAATTTGGCGTTGCGCACCTCATTAACACCGGGAAACTGCTCAATTGATGACGTTGATAAGAAAAAGGAGTGAACAGATTCCATAATCCTTTCCTCTGAGAATAATCCGCAAAAGTCTGATAGGAAACTAGATTCTTGAAGATTCATCCTAAACACATCCACACGATCTGCGTCGAAGTCATTTTCACTCCAAGTGCCTCCTACAACGCTATGTTGTGTAGTCTGGACATTCCCATCAGATGAAGTATTAAACTCTTCCCCCCAACTCCCCATTAGCCTCTTATCCCTGCACAGTGCTGCAGCAACAGCATGTAGGTGCGAGGCATACTCAGTTTTCACTCCCCGCTCAGATGCTTCCAGACCGCGTTCTAAGTCACTAATCATTGGCTCTTTTTCGTTTATAAGCTCGCAAAGGTTCTTTACATAGTTCAAGAAGTCCTGCGTTGCATCGTACAATTTACGCTGAGACTCGACTTTCAGGCGGGAGCCCTCAAGCTTCTTCTGAACGTCATCTTTTTGTGATTTCATCTGGTTTAATTCTCGGCGAAATTGACTGACGTTCTCCTTAGATCTCAAAGAGAATTGCTTTAACCTTGATATGATGCGGTGCAAACTATTACTTCCCGTTGAATCACTGTTTTCGTATTTGGTCTTATCAAGTGATTTATTTGAATTGGATGATATCCCTCGTCCACGCCGGATCTGTTCTTCTTCCCACGCTGCTATATCTTCTTGCGGTTCATCGTAGTGGCGACCTGGAGTCTCAATTTGGGCAGTCGTAGAAGAATTTTGAGAAACGGAGCCATTGATAGTATCCCCCGGCGTTTCTTTCCCAGCTTCCTTCAATCCTTGGGATGCAGTGTTTAGCTGCTGAGCTGTCTCTTGTTGCCCGTTTTTGCTGTGTTGAGTTGTGTTGCGCACAGTTTTCTGTGAGGCTTTGAGGGACTCAAGTTCCTCTGCTGAGTAGGAGGGACCAGAATCTCCGTAGTACGCTGATTTTGCTTTTACATTGCTATCTGACAATGTTCTTGTTGCCACATCTTCCGGTGCAGTCTTCACCGCCCCCGGTTTTAGCCAACCATCCTTACCTAGCTTCTTCTTTTTTCTGTATCAAACAAACAGATAAGTGAAGAGGGTTTCCTTCCATATTTATTGTGCGCTAAAAATACCAACATACCTTTTGGATTTCGTGCTGTCTGAGAACGGTGTCGACACAAATTCGTCATCCTCATTCTCCACTTCTTCTGTGGCGGCAAAGCTTAAACTTGCACCTAGTGGTTTCGGCGATACTCCTTTCTTCCGTTTCATGCCCACCGCAGAACTCTGGCCTTCGCTTTGTTTACGCTTCTGTTTTGTTGTATTCTTAACAACATCTGCAAGTGACGGTGTTGCTTCTTCCCTCCTTTGTTCGGGTGCAAATGGAGGTGGCTGCGATTGCTCCACCCCCAGTTCATTGTCTCCCGCGTCTCTTCCATTCCCCGACGGCACTGTGCTACTCGTGGCCCCTTGGTGTGGTTGCTGAATATGGTCTTTTTGCTCCTCTTCCTCCTCCTCATCGCTCTCCAGTCCAATTCCCACTCGTTGTTGCTTCTTTTTCTTCTTATTACGAATATTTCTACGCTTCATCATTTTTAAACCTTTCTCTATGTATATAGATGCATGTGCTAGGACCACTCTTTATATCAAATCAACCCTAGTTCATCGCGTACATTGTACAATCAATGGTAACTACAATGGGCAATGCAAGGGTTGCATGAAGATGTTCAAGGGTTGTTAATGCCGTTCGCATGCATGCCTTCAGCTCCATATTGATACACTTGAATTATAATTTCATTCATCTACTATTCTTGTTGTTGTGGTGGTGTGTTTTCATTGATTGGCAAGAGAAACGAGGACAATGCCGAATGAAAAGACCTTCTCCTTGGAGACCCAACAAGAGCTTCTCGATGAGCTTATGGGGCCCAATCGAAATGAAGATAAGCATGATAGCGTCGTTGATGTATGTATTTGAGCTATCTGCACTGTAGGGTCTCCGATTTTGATGCATGAATGTATGCGTGGTGCAGGACTTTACGGACCCTCGGGTGTGCAAGTTCTATCTCCTGGGCTTATGTCCTTATACAATGTTCAAAAACACCAAGTCAGATCTTGGAGACTGTCCGTATAAGGTGTGCAATGATGCACAAGCAGAGCAATTGAAGCGAAAGTATGTGTTGTCCCAGGCATTTGAGGGTATCCTTGAACAGCAAAGCACTTTATTGCTCTTGCTCTTGTACGCAGATACGAAGAGGCCTCAAAGACTGAGTCTTTTGGGTACGAACCTTTGTTAATGAAAGAATTGGAAAAACTTATGCGTCGGCTCGATAAGAAAATTGAGGTGAGTACAAGAGTCCTGGGGTGTGTTGTGTAATTGCTTGCTGCACCGATGCTGGCGTCGTTTCTTCGATTCCAGAATGGAAAGAGAAGGTTAGAGGACACGGGAGAAGGTACAGCACAACAAATGGATTTAGAGAGTAAACCGGAAATGATGGAGTTGACACGAAAAATTGAGGAGAAAGTGCAGCAGTCAGAGAAAGCGGGTACGTCCCTGCCCGGGTAGCACCGATTTCCTGACGATTCAAAATTTATTCTGCTTGTTGCAGGAGAGGAAGGAAACGTAGACGAAAGTATGCAGCTAATGGACGAAGCAGAAGAGCTGAAAAAACAGAAAGCCGAGACACAGGTACGTAGAGCACCGTTTGAACGACAGCATCCACCGGTATTTTAGCGTGTCTATGGTACCACAGGCTCAATTGATGCGAGATTACGCTGTTCCTCCTGAATTTCAAGGAAATAAACAAATGCTCCGAGTCTGTGAAGTTTGTGCGGCTTACTTGAGCAGTAGGGACAGCGATGAAAGACTGGCTGAGCACTTTGCCGGTAAAATTCATCTCGGCTTCTTGAAGATCCGTTCAAAGCTAAAAGAGTTGCGTGAAAAGCTTATAAACGAAGGGTATGATCCTGATAAGGGTATTTTACCAAAGCCAAAATTCAGAAGATCTCCCGATCGAGATGGTGGAGGAAGGGAAGACGATCGCGGTGATGCGAACGGTTCTGATCGCAGGCGCTATGACGACAGTCGTGACGATAGACGGGATAGCAGAAGAGGAAAAAGAGACAGAGAACATTCTCCCCCACGACGCAGCAGAGATGAGGGATCTTCCCGTCGTAGTAGAGATGATGACCGTGAAAAGCGTAGACGTCGAAGTCGCAGCGGTAGCCGTAGCCGCCGATCTAGACATAGCAGATCCCACAGACGGAGTAGAGATTGAAGTCTACGGAGGGACAAAACCAATGAGTGTCCTGCTGATTGTGTATTGTATGATTAGGATTCTGGCGTCGCATCAATGCTAAAAGATAACCAGTAAACAAATTGCCTTCTGTCGCTTTTTGGTCAATAGCTAATGTACAAATACATAAGCACAAAAAGCGAATTTCCCCCTACACAGACATAGAAAACAAGTTCGAAACATTGACCGTGAATACTGTAGTTTACTCTCCTGCCTTTGGTTCTCCGAGTTCTTTATCCACGCTCTCTATCTGTTGGTCAACAGCAGCGTCGTCGACCTTCCGCAGAACCTGAAAGGCAAGCCGAGGCGGTGAACCACATCTTAGACGAAACGATGACACGGACATAGTTGACCTACTAAGTAGTTGTTCGTGACAGGGTCATGCATAATTTTCCCTTCCTCTAATACAAAGTAACGGCAAAATGCATCATCCTGCAAATAGTTGTAAAGGCCTCTGGTCCCCGAGCTGCAATGCCGCTAAAGCTTTCAAGCTGAAGCTTACCGGAAGCGATATCCCAACTATTCTGGAACGCTCGTTGCTCAAGATGACGATAGGATTGTCCTTGGTTCCCTCCTCTTCAAATGCCGTAGCATCTCTATCAAAAATATCCACATCTTCGCCCATAGTTTGGTGGACTACTTCCTCCTTACGAGCAATACCCGTTAACCCTTCACGCTCTCTGCGAACAATTGAGGGAACAATCCATATGCTTAATTCGGTATTGCCGTTATCAGCATGCATGAACCACGTATGGACTTACCCATGGATGTGACCTTCATCAGGTGGGTATTCGGTTTTGGAGGCAAAGGCTGCGCATTACATACACAGACAGATCCACACGGTGCAATGCATGGGACACGTTCGCATACAAGTCTCCCCTATCGGGAGCACAAAAATTCAGGTAAAACTGATATACAAGGTCATATAACCTTTGATTCCAGATCGTATTATGCCACCCGATTCTGTTCCCCTTGCCTTCCCTTACCCTGGGGACCCTCCACAGGGAAAATCACAGGGCGACCCACGCATGGGTATTTTTTCTCCAACACTAAGGATTTCACAGCCATTGACAGAGTTCGATGCAGTTGCCGCGTGCCATATACAATACGGAAATCCGAAGGAGAATCGTACCTCTTCTGGAAGCATTCACTGTTAGCGTCGGCCTCCGTCTAAATGACGCCGAAGCGGCAGAGACCACTCTTTGTGA
Organism: Halocafeteria seosinensis; assembly: GCA_001687465.1. NCBI lineage: Eukaryota > Bigyra > Bicosoecida > Halocafeteria > Halocafeteria seosinensis. The sequence goes on along the minus strand of LVLI01000196.1, from coordinate 142,305 downwards.
TAGAGTTCTGAGCATGATGACGGAGATTTATCTACCGTATTGGGTAAAACAAGAGCGAACACCTACTCAGCACGTTACTTGCTACTGTATCCCATGCCAATGCCAATCAACACTCATCCAAACCTGACGAATCGATGACCGTCACGCCAGGTACATACAAGTCCACGAAAAGATTGACAGCTACGATGAATTCAATTCATGAAATATTCATCGCAACTCAGTGGCCAGGTTCGCGAAGGGATCGGAAGTTTAGTCTAGCTAGTATGGTGGCGCGTTTGCAACTGTAGTAAATAGTAGCTAGTGAATTCTTTTATTGGTATATGTAGTGGCTACGTTACCCAACGGCGGGTTGCATTTTGAGTGCTTTCATGTACCCAGTTGTGTGTGGAAACGCGACTCACACTGCCTCGAAGGTCCTGCAACTCGAAATTTTCCACAGAAACATGGAAGTTGTGAGAGTCCAAACACACAATGATCCCTTCCAGAACTCTACATTGTGAGAAGAGAATGTTCATGAACACTGTCTATTGCAGTATATTGTAGATTCAAGGTGTTTCCATTACTTCTTCCTGGCGGCATACTCGTTATCGATTCGCTCCAGCATCCCATTCATATCAAAACTTGCACCACCTCCACCTGTATTCAGCTTTATGAGTTTATCCTGTCTTGTAGAGAGTTTTGTTGACGTTATGCACCCCAGCGATTCCAGTTCACCTATCATACGCAGCAGAGTATCGTCGTTTTTCTCACGTAATGCTGTCCTTGTGGCTTCTCTTTTTACATCGGAGATCAATTGCCCCACAAACTTTCCGTTGCTAGACAGTCCAGAGGTCAAATACCACAATAATCCTTTCAATTCTTCTTTCTCAACTTCTAAACCCGACTTCTTTTGAAACTCTTGTTTAGCTTTCCTTTGCTTAGTGCTGGGAGTCTTTGAAGCTAACTGCTTCCATGGACTATATAAGGAGCGGCGCGTCCTAGAAGGCCCTGGATCTGTATGTCTGTAAGTATGAGTTTCTTGCGAGGAAGCCTCCGGAGAGGTTGTAGCAGAAGAAGAGTGACTAGGATCTTCGGATTCCCTTGGCCTGGGCGTCGCTCGAGGTGTGGCGATGCTTGAGTAAGAATATGATTCCTCTGCGGCAAACTGATAATCTGGAAAATCAACTTTTTCTAAAGCAAACTCCGGATGCCAACGGCCATCTGCAGGTAAGAGTTCGTCTAACGTTTCTGCTTCTGCTCCTCCTGTTATGGCTTGGTGCGGTCGGGACCGCACGAACTCTATGTGCTTCCGGGCCACATTATGAAGCAGAGCCTTGTGAAATCTATTTCTTCTTTCTTTCATTATAGTACCGTTTTTTACCTCCTCCGTAGGTTGCACCATCAACTCATTCTTCCGGTAGAAAACGTTGTACAAGCCTGGAAAGACACCCATAATTTGGCGTAAATGGTCCACCTCAAAATTCTTATCGCTAACTTGTATGTTGATTGATCGGCTTATTTCGTTGGCTGATCGAGTACCAGGACGGAAGGAAAACGCTCTGTCGAGGGCATCGACGACCTTGAGTAAGCGCTCGTGGGAGCGTGGTAACTGCAATCCCGTTGGTAAAGGCTGGTCTCTATATTGGTGTGTGCTACTGCAAGTCGTTGCCGAGCTAGATACGGCATAACGACGGGCAACTGGCCGATGTGGGAAGCCTTCTTCCTCATTATTGGACGCACTTTCGAGGATGTCTCTTTTACCTTGGAAAGCGTCTTCGTGTTTCCTTTTTATTCGGTCAGTTGGTCCCTCACCTTCCGAGACGGGAGAAGGCGCTAAGTGAGACGCAAGTGTCTCGAATTCTCCAAAACGTTCATTCACGTCTGCTGTCTGGAGCCCTGAGTCTGTTCGGAAACTTTCACGGTTCCTTCGCTTCTCGGCGATAGCCTCTTCTCTGATCTTCTTTTGGCTCTTCGCTTCCGTATTCCATCTAGTACCGGGAACTGGACTGGATGGGGGAGCCTCTGGTTTACTCCCACTTGATGCGTGCTCAGTAGGTTCATTTTTGGTGCGAAAGAGATTACGCCTAGCCTGCAGTGACCAATGCAGCAACCCAACAGATCACCATCGCACACGCTAAATCCGGCTATTATTCGTCAAACACTTACTCTTGGGGACTTCCTCGAAGGGAAGAGCCTGTCGATAGACTGCATCCTCTTACTGGAACTCATTTTTTCATCATCTGTAGTCTGCCTACAATGTTATCATACAAAGATACCTCCCTAGAGGGTTGTGCAGAGTGGGGAACGCGCCAAATTTTTGGCGCGCAAAAAGTCGAGACCACACCGCACACATTGAAGTATGAGCTCCGGGCCCATAGGAAGGCTACAAGGACCGATAGTGTTGATGGGATTCGGCTCTATCTGCCTGTTTCATGTGAATAGCGCAATGTGCAAATACATGTTGCACTGGAGATACTGCGTGGTGCAAGATGGCCTGTTGTAACAGCTGTAAAGTGGTGGGGACTCAGGAATGATACCACCCCCCTCCCATGTACCAACAAATGGTCCAAGTGATGTTTACACTGTGTAGACCTGAACTATCCGTGAGTGGACACGAGGTGTTGTGGGCTAGTGGGCGTATACTGGGTAATTTTGATATTGTTGTCCGTGCTGTGTGTTTTCAATGCTTTAAACTCGTGCTCTTTTTCAAAAATTGTATAATGTACAATTGTACAACTGTATCACGGCTTTCGATAGAAAACTCGTTTGGTGATTAAGCAAATCGCTGCAGACGTGCTGCCACATGTCTCTTACAGTACCGAGTACAGCTACTTGGAGTACTGTTTGAACCACCCGACGTCAATTTGAATACAGTACAAGTGGATTTACGAGTATTGTTGCTCTCATACAGTTAGGTCGTTCTTATCGCACATAGCATCCTATACACACTGTTTTCTTAACTGTGTCTAGCGTTGCGAATGGTTGAATGAAATGGATGGCAGCACATGGAGGTCTTCATTAGCTCGATTCCTCGGGAAGTCCCCCGAGGACAACAATGGTCATTTTGGTAGCTCTAGTTCCTCTAGGAGCGGCCGAAAGCGTTCCCGAGAAGCCGAAAATGGTTTTGATACTCAAAGCAGCGCTGCTGCGCCGGGGGATGGCGAGGAGGAAGGAGAAAATGATTCGTACAACAATACCACAACAGCTTGTGAAGGCTGCATAACTCTATGGACTTGCCCTGATGATAGGTACGAAGCATCATTCTTGTTGTCTACCTTGACCCTGACTCTCTGTGCATATTGGGTGACTTGTTCACGACACGAATGCAGCGTGAGATGGGGGAGTGTGTTTGCGTATTGTTGGCAAGTGGCGGCTGCTGGAGGAATCTGTGTGATTCTTGTCCCTGATAGGCGCATGGGTACGACATACGAAGGATCCGAAGACATTCAATATTTGAGAGATGCATCTCACACTCAAACCACCCCCTTAGAAATTCCGATTCCGTATCTAAACAAGAAGAACTCCACCGAGATCGAAGTCAATGAGTACCTGCAATGTCCTCGGATTTTAGAAAGGATTCAATTGCGGTGAGTCAAAGCCCAAGTGTCGATGCATTCTTCACGTGACGTAACTATCTCTTTTTAACTGCAGATATGTTAGCTCCTTGCAAGAAGTTGTCGATTATGCATCTCACATGCACCGGTATCCTGATGATTTCAACTATCCCGATGTGGTTCTGTTCCATGATGTGCATGTGCTATTATCTAGGTACGTTTTCATGGATATTGGGAAATAATTAACACTAGGAAGCAACTTCGACGATTCTGACAGGAACAATAACCGGAATCTGGAAATCGATGACTTGGAATACAAACGGCAATGGTGTTTCTTTATGGGAATCCTTCGGCACATCCTTCGGATACCGAGCTTAAAGCAAGGGAACTCATCTAGTGTTGCGTATAACAATCAGAGAAGTAGGCCCCGTACAAAACAACAACATCCGTTGTTGGGAAAAGGAATGAATATATTGGTTTCACTAAATGCCGATATTGCTGAGCAAGAAAATCGCAGTGCAACGTACCGCTGTTTAAGTCACTGTGTCCGATCGACGATGTATCCGATGGAGGTAATAGGAGAATATATTGACCAAATAGTGGCACTAACTGAGCACTTTGAGCTCGGCTCAGCAGTTCCACCGCATATACTGAATAACAATGGCGACTTGGAGGTCTGTAGAGCGATGGAATGCTTTGCTGCGGTAAAACATTCTGTAGAGGGTCTATGGACGGAGCTACCACCAGCTGAGGGCGTTTTAAACAGTATATGCGTGTGTCTATCGAAGGAGACTCAAGCCTTATATATTCCCTGTGCCGCTGAAGGCCATTCAATCTTCAAGGCCGCGATTGACTTTCCTGCTGCAGGATACACCCGCCCCGAGGGAACCTCCCGATCAAGAACAAGAGAGGATTGGCAAGTCGAATCAATTAGCAGGATAATTCTCCCGAGAAATCATAAAGCGAAGCCGTAAAAAACTCAAGATTTATAGCCCGCTAAAATGGAATTGAGGGCGTACTTGTGGATTGAAGCAGCTACGTAGTCAGATATTGTAGGGAGGATTCAGCCTTACGAGCTTGGGAAGTCAGCCTTTGATGAAATGATAATGGCAATAATTACCCCGAAAACACCCAATGCAGAGCCAAAGATTTCAATGATCAGTATCTTGACGAATAGTGAAGGGTTTTGGGCATCCGAAATAGCCGCACTGCTACCAGCCACTCCAATAGCGATACTGAAAACAGATGCAACATTGATATGCATGATCAGATACCATTTAATGCAGAACGAGATAGATTACATACCCACTGAACAGGTTAGATAATCCGACGGACAGACCCGAAGCGAAAGCGGCGTAGCCAGCGAAATGGAAACGAGTGAAATTGAAACCCTCCGGAAACATTCCATTACTTGCGCCACTGGGGACTACGATCTGGCAACCGAGATTGTACACCATACGTATAGCAGGTATAGCGGTTAAAACAATACTGCAATACGGTTCCTTACCTTGCTAGACAAAATGATTGCTAGAATAATCCCATAAATAGCAGTGGCCTCACAAAAGATAACACTGCATCAGTAAAAGTCAAAACGAACGGGTGAATCTGACTTCGATGCCCCCTTTGACGGTAGCTTTCTGGGGGGCGTACCTGATCAAGTTTTTCGCTCGTATTCTGGGAGCTTTGACGGCCGCTCCCAAGATTGACGATCCTGTAATAAAAATCCCCCTGCAAAACACGAAGATCCCATCCAAATACAAGCATGTTGCTTACGATCCACAATTTCATTACATTATAGTGCGTGGGACATCACCTAAACATACCATGCGGCTCCTACAATGCACAGGGCAAGGGACAAGGAAGCCCCTAGATTGCCGAATGTTATCGGCGAGATGTTTGTCAGCACATCAGGCCAATCTGCAGACGATACAGACGGTGAGATTTTCTTAGCAATGAATCTTGTGATATACAACACGATTACTAAAGACTGAAAACATGATGATTATGTATAGAACAAGATGCTTTGGGGCCTACTTACCACTGTTATGCACCACCATTGTCCTTCTCTTTACCGGAAAACACCCAGCTCTAGCTGCTACGAATTGCGTTCTCTTCTCAGAGCAGTCTGTGTGCTTTCCATCTAACAACCATGCACGGACTTTGTCATAATCATGATCTGCAAGGGCACCGGAGCCACTGTCCGGGCGATGAGCCCGGATGAGCAAGGTGACCGAGGAACCGCGACCAGCTAGTAGTGCGACAGAGCTATATGAAGCGAGAAGATTGATAATTTCACTCTTATGACATGATTATGAATCCTGAAAGGAACAACGCAGTTGAAGGATCCAAAATTTCCACCCTCTAGTGTATTCCTATAGAGGTAATCGTACCGATTCTCAATATTTGTTGCTTGCGCCTGTGAAACTACGGTGCCATTGCGGTGAATTGGTCTCCAAACAGCAGCTGGCCTACAATGATTTCCGTCTCTCAACGAACTGCAATGAGACATCGTTGTATTTCTACCATTACCAATTCTCAGACAGGTCATAGTTCCCTCAAAAGCGGGATATGGTTGGGCAAGGGAGGATACTGCGACGTGGCGAACTCCTGTTCGCCAATTGTGACATTTGCGCCCTTTCAGAGGACACATCATAGCACAATCATGGCTAATACAAAGCGTATACAGACTATTGGCATGCTAGAAAGGAATGCGGTTTTTGGGTGCGGCTCAACTAAGGCACAAGTCGTGCGAACGCTATCCTCTAGCTCGGATTCAAATGCATCGCAAACTGGTCCACTACAGCAAAAAGGAGCCAATATGAAGGTGGCTGCCCTTGCCGCTGGAATCCCTGCTATCGCTTTCGGATTTGCAGACAACTTTATCATGGTGATTGCAGGAGAACAAATAGACGAGTCCTTTGGTGTGCTATTCGGTAAGTGACTGCTCAACGTGAACACTACAAGTCATTGTAGACAATCGGAAACTATCCCTCTCGACCTCTTCCAGGTTTAACAACTTTAGCAGCGGCGGGACTAGGGAATTTAGTCAGTGATTGCATCGGTGTCGTTCTTGAGGGCTATATTGAGAGACACAAAAGAATGTCAAGTCTTGCCGAACAAGAAAGCTCTCTGCCGTCATCTAAGAAAATCAAATATGCACGGAATCTGGGTAAACTGGTTGGAATGGCGTTGGGCTGTCTTTTGGGTATGATCCCGCTCTTGATTTACCTACCTGAGCCAATGCATGCGAAACTTGACAACTTCAAGCGGTGTATAGGGGTTACCCCGTTGGCGGACTTGTGCTGGGACAAGTCTGTTCGCCTGTTGGGAGATCTATCTAAGAATATCGGGGACTTGTACAAGAAGAAGAACTGCGGCGCTAGAGACCTACTGGTAGTAGACGGTGACGGTACATTCATCATTAAACACAAAGACAAAGCCTACAGGATTTCCACAGCACTTGCGAGCGAATTGAAACTAGGACATCCGCAACACTTTGTTCAAATTAGCCGGACAGTCATTACATCGGAAAACGACGTCACAATAGAAACGGAAGCAAAGCTACGTGAACTTTTATTACTAGGCGAAGACGATAGTCGCAGGCTCAGTTTTCGAAAGATCTATGATGCCAGTGGAACTCCGCTAGGAGCACTCTGCCTTGTAGGGGAGAATATTTCTGCAGATTCTCGTTTGACACCCTGCTTAGCAACACACTGCGGGAGGATTTTGCAGAACTTAAGACAGCTCCAGGAAGCGCGCTCAAAGGCTGATGTCGATGTAATTACAGCTAAAGCTGATGTCGAAGGCACGTTTTCGTTGCTCGAATACTTTGAATGCTGACATTACACCGTGTTTTCTGTTGTATCCTCTGGGAAGCACCCACAATCTCCCCATCTGTCTTTTAGAGATTTCACATTGCATGGGAACTCATCCTTCCCTAGGCGGCGATTCACTTCGTTATGTCGCTCGCACAGCCATGTGGAGAGCGCGGAGTTCGACTCCGTTCTGGGCGGGTTGTCCTCCACCATTTTCCTGGGAAGAAAACGAGGAGCCATGGTTCCTTACCATAGTGAGAGAAGGATACACCATCGCTGCATCAAACTAGGCCACTTACTGGAAGTGCTCACGACATGCATCGCAAGGATACAGCTGTCCCAGCAGTTTTATGAAATCAGCTACCTGCACTCACAGGACATACGCAAGAGCAAAAGAATTTCAACTTGTGTGTACGTTCAAGACATGCATTACTTCTTCGCATGCATACCTGCTTTTGGCGTTCTTCGGTGGGTTTAGCATCAAAATGGGCGGCCATATGATGCAGCAACGTCCAAGTGCTCGCCCCCAGTTCCTCTCGGCTAGGAGGACCTGCCGTATCCCAGGAAAACACACACACAAAAATAAAAAGGTGTCCCCATCTACAAGTGACCTCGAGTCGAGTACAACCAGAGACGTACCTGACGGCTTCTGTCCATGTCCATCTTCCCCAAACTTTCCTTGCCGTAATAGAGATTGTTGTTGCCCCGAAGGAGCGCCCACAGCGGGTTTCTGTTTGCTTTCGATGCCCCGAGGGAACAGAAGAAAGACAACTACCGCCACTATGGAGAGCGCAATGCAGGCCTGTTTGAGGTATACCGGCCACCTATTGAAATCTACTTTTCGTTTCATGCTATGGGCATGTGTGCGCATGGTGCCATCAACACCAGAATCCCCCTCGGTCAATGGCTGACGTTCTTCGTCCATGTGCTCCGGCAGATACTTAGACTGCTTAGCTTTCCCCCTCCTTCCACTTACTATGTCAATGAATATAGTATGCTCGAACTACGGTAAAATTGTCCGCGTAGTACCGTAATGTCGCGTAGAACAATGGAATAAGTTAAATTCTAGAATCTGGAGCTTCACAGACTATCCTCATAGCTTGTGCAGACCTGGAGAGCTACAGTGTAGCACCAATGGATTGGAAATTACAGAAAGTGGAATGTCTTAACAGGTAGTAGTTGTGTCTTGAAAAAGCCGACAAAGAATAGGCGAGTAGTTGCTATTATTCAACACCACTCCCTCGTGGAAGGGTAATTACACGTACAAGCCGAAAGCGAGCGGTATTTCATTATGTCGTCTCCTACGGCATCCCCAGGACCTATACAGCGACAAGATAGCTATGGGAAGTATGCTTCCCATTTAACGAACGAGCTGGATACTCTGATGCAAGATACGCAGATCTTGCGGCAAGAGGTACGCTTGATGTTGAACTCCTTCCTTGGGAGAACATTTTATTTTATTCGACGGACTGCTCATTTTACAGGCGCACAAGCTAAAGGAGCACATGCAGTTGTATCAGGAACGGGTCGATCGATATACCTCAGAAAATGAATTGAGCAAGTTGACGCAAGCAGATCGAGAGGATCTCCTAGCTAAAGGCAAGTTTATCCGGGAAATGCTGGAAAACTTGCACATTGAAGTCACCCCAGTACGACACCCGGAACAACAACAAGACTTCGAAAAAGCTATGGGACGATTTGAAGAATTGAAAAACGAACTGCACGAGGCGAACGCTGCAAATGATCTGCAGAGAGCTTCTCACGTAGCTCAACGTATCCACGAGCACGCCAATGCATCCAGTCCGGAATCCGAGGAACTAGGGGCCATAGATTACAAGTACCAATCGGTTGTGCTTGGATGCACGAAAGAAGATCAGAAGGAACTCAAAAAGAAATGGGCCGCTTTAGCGAGAGATGCAGATGCTGTCCTGAATAGAGTAACACAGATGTCCGCTTCCGCTCCACCAGAAGACACAACTGATCAGTCATTGGAGGACGAGGAAGAAGACGAAGATCTACAAGATGGGCATCAACAAAATTTCCGTACCTCACCTGTAGAGCGTGAATCAGAAGAAAACAGCAGCACCGGAGCCAGCGATATACGCACTCCGGATGATGACAACGTCATACCAATCATCCGACGTGATAATCCTCCAAAACGTGGCCGCGGAAGAGGTCGTGGTCGGGGAAGAGGATCGTCGAGGGGCCGCGGTCGTGGTCGCGGAGGTGGATTCCACGGCTCCAGGCAAAATACGATCCATCCATCACAAGATGAACATGACCGAAAACAGGAAGGATCGTTCATACCAGTTAATAAAAAAGACCAGGAGCGGGGAGTTCAACGACCGCGTCAGGACCGTACGGAACCAGATGATGAAATCCGACAAACACGAGGACCACCGCAGGATCGGCCAGCACCACAACGATCAAACCGGAGACGTCAGCAAAACAATGGCTTCTTCGGGTGGCCTTTTGGTGGAGATCAGTTCTTTGATAATGGGGGTGGGCCCTTTGGTCAAAGCATTTGGTGATCCTGATCCTGTCATTGGGCCGTCCTCATTGGAGAATAAAATGCACGTGCCCACCGTCATCAATGCAGTTATGCAGCATTGGCTTCCCAGAAGCAACTGAGAAGGGCGAGTAAAGGTACCTTCGATAAGCACAGGTTAGCCGTAAATTGGAGAGAGGTTTGGCGTTAACTCTTCGCGACCATGGAAGCAACTGCCCTCGTACATACTCCGATGCATCTTCGTTGGTTTCTTCGGGGTCGTCGATTTGCCCGACTCTGTATACTGTAATGCACTCTATAGAGAATCGTAAGCCTCCGGTCCACATCGGCTCCTGGTCAAAGAACTCTGTCGGACCGAAGTCGACATGGATGCGTATTGGGGGTGCTGCCACGCTGTCAGGCATTAAACAGAAGTGATCGCTATTGATGAATAGTCTATTGGCACTGTCGAAGGAATCCCCTCCACTTTTTGTCCTGTTTGCAATTCTCAGAATCTCCCGGACCAACGAGTCCATGTTAGGGCGGTCGTTGATCTGCTGGTTGTAAAATATGCAAAGCACTGATTCTATAGTATCTTTCAGTGTAGTAACTACCCCTTCAAAATGAACAGTTCCACCGGATACATGACTCCCGTTAATCTGGAATTCATCTCGTTCAATATCCCTTCTCAACTGCTGGTCAGAATTGTCTTTGCAAGTGTCGTCTTGCCGGTTATTCTCACTTGTTTCTTCGGAACCATCCGCGGCTTCCCTCGCAGAACATGATGATAAAGCATTTTCAACTGTTTCTAACTTATCTGGGTTCTCGATATAGAATATAGATGGGAATCCACGGACTCCAAATTGCTCAATCTCTTTGAGATTGTCCAACCGCTGGCCAAGTTCCCTTTTGTTCCCGTATACCCATTCCAGTGGAACCAAGAGCCCCGAGCTGGGACGATCGGTACGCGAATCCAGAGTAGGAAAGTATTTAGCAATTTTAGGGTCAATTTCACCCGAACAGAATACACGTAGCGTGTTTCTCAGCTCTGTGATAGTGCTACAAATTCGGGAGGACTGCAGGCAACGTTCTGCTATCTCTATCAGGAACTGAATCGCTTCCGCAGGGCATTGTTTCCAAGCGAGAGACGACGATAGGAGAGCATCGTGCAGCTGCTGCAATCTTGTTATCTTTCTATCATCCACCGACGGTTCCTCGACATCGCTCTCCCTATCATGCTGACCACGCTCGTACTGTTGCCGGGCTTCCAGATACGAGGCCAACTTGCAGTCTTCGTGTAAAGTATGAGCCTCTAACGCAAGGAGTGTCAGCTGCAGTAAGTGGTATTCGTTGTACTCCGAGAGTTGACTTTGTAGTTCATCCTCGTTTTGACCGTTTGTCTCCATAACACTGATTTCCCCGAGCTAAGATCTTGGCCCTATCTTCACACACCAGAGTCGTGGATATACCTTTCTTGGGAATCACTCTTCCAAAGTGAACGAGTACACGATTCTCAATCAATTCAAACTACATTATCGTCTCAACTCGGCAAGTCGTCCGTATGTCCGAAGCTTGGCGTGCATACATACCATCATCGCTTCAACTTCTCGAGGTTTAAACTTTAAGGGCAACACTGTGGCCCGGCAACTTCAACGCCAAGCAAAAAGTTAAGACAGTGCCACAAAAGTAGTACGCGTAGCCATTTTCCGGTTTGATCGACCCCAACTAGTCTTCCATTATACGCACAAGTAGATGGAAAATGGCATGAGTCACTGATCATGTAGGCTTTGATATAAACGAGTTCAGGGGCCTAGCAACACCTAACACATATATATACGAGCAAAACAATGACGTCGTTTCTGCTAGAGAATCTCCCTGTCAGAAGTGAATACAACTTCATTAAAGTTTGTACCAAGGATGCGCCTCCCGGAAGGAAAATTGTAAGTTCCAATAATTCTTATAAGAGCGATACAAGTTGGCTCACACACTGACTATGTTTTTTGTTGGTGTTTCTGGTGGTTTTGCAGCTGCAGCAGGCGCAACAATACATTCCTCTACACAATACAGATCCACCCCACAAGGGAGTGATTAACACAGAAGATGAGAATATTCTTCTTCGGCATTTTTATCAGTTTCAGCCGAAATCTAATCCAGTATGTGCCATTGTAGGTGTGTGGAATCAGGCATCGGTTGAAGAGCATGGAATACTTGTGACTGCAGTACTTTGACGAGGAAGACCAACACATGCTTAGTGAAGAGGTACCTGACAGTCCTGTCGTGGCTGATTCTTTCGCCAGCCCAACAGTACAGCGCTCTGCTTCGGATGAGTTGAGTTCACCGCCAGGGACAGGGGCGGCGGCTGCAGCAACTGGAAAGCGGACCAGAGAAGCCGAAACAACCGCTACAATCACGCCGGAAACAAGTAGTTCTCAACGCACTAAGTTAAGGAAAGCATTCACAGAATAATAGACTATTTTCGATGTGTGCAATAGGAACGACATATGTAAAACACCTAGCTGAAAGCGCAATGCAGGAGCTCACAACCTAGACGCCGGATGTTTGCGCCGCGCAGTTCTTCAGCACTTCCAATGAGCCAACTCTCTCTAACCATTGAGCCTGTTCCTCGTCTCGTGTCAATAGCATTCCAGCGTAAGCGAGTCCGTTGGCTTCTACGCCATTACAGAAGGCTGTTACTCGCGGTACTACCATCATCCAATGGCGTGTGAGAAGCACGTTGTGAGGTTTACACTTGGATGGGGTATCACTGGTCGGTGGAGTGAACCCGGCTGTATACAAAAGGGAGGTATACCAGTGGTATAACACTTTCCCCGCCTCTTTCGCAGACATTTCATGAACGTTTTTCCCAATCATGGCAACTGCGTGTTGAAAGTTGAATTTGGACAGTTTGAAAGGGCTTCCCGGTAGAGACGAGTGCGCTTCATTCTGCCTTTCTTCGTATATGGCCTTATCGATAGGAACAATCTGCAGTTGGTCACCCAGTTTATGGTTTAGACAATTGAATTTAGCGGAGAACATTCGCTTACATCCAGACGTGAGCTCTCCAAAATTTCTTGTGGCATCTTCGACTTCATCGATGACATGGGGATGAATTGGAGATGTTTCCGAGGTTGGGATGCCCCAGACTCACTTCCACAATTGAAAAACCCGAGTGCGTCAATCTCAGAGACGCTGCAGGAACAAAAAACTTTGTTCTTTCAAATACCAATCACAAGCACTATATCGTCTCTCACGTAGACTTACCAAGTCCAGAACGCTGTGAAATCCTTTGAAGTGAGGTAGGTGTCTTGGTCGATGAACTCCCGTGTAATGATCAGACTGTGATGGTCAACAGCCGGGAATTTGTTCAAAGCGAGCACGTAGTCTTGCAGGAAATTATTCATCAGCACAAGTAGAGGATCGATGTTTCCTAGACTGTCAGGCTTTTCAGCAGCATTTTTCGGTTGAATACCTTTCTTGCTGGCCATACTTGTCAAGTTCATCTCAGAAATTACGAAGGGAATGCCATTGTCAACTTTCACATGCGGGATCGTAGAGAGAGGTTGTAGCGTTTGCGCCTTGTATGCCGTATGAGAGGCTCTTCGAAGAGCCTCATTCCACTTTTGCTTCTTGGTTGCCCCTGGGAATTGGGCTAAAAAGTCTTCCGTGCTGGGAAACTCCTTTCGCGTTCCACGTCCTAAGAAGAACAAACTGGTTAATTTTCCAGACTTGCGCAGGTAGTATACCAGCGGTAAACTCGCCGCTAACGCCATCAGAGCCACAGTCCGGACATTGTTATGTGATGTACCACTGAAAGGAGCCGAACATCTCTCCCACAAGACTGTACTCCATCGCTGTAGGGTGCTCCAGACAACATTGTCTTTGATCAACGACGTCTCGTCCGGTGGAGAGGGCGAGACAGTTTGCACATTCGTCTCGGTCGACGATTTCCCTCCTCCCGTTGGCCTTCGGTTCATGTCTTCCCTTGACAGTCCTGCTGTATATGAGGGTGAATGAAGAGTATATGGAGCGCTACCCTCTCTAAAGTTGAAGACAATAACAATTCCGAAGAGTGACGTACTACTGCCAACCGCAGTTGGTGGTAGTAGAATGAATTGATACCGTGAATATACACGGTGTATTATTTTTATTTATTTTCTATTATAGCGTTTTTTCTTTTTCTCGTTTGACATGGATAAAGAGCAACTGTCAAGGGTGTTGGTACGCTTGGCTTCCACCTCTGATGACCAAGTCTGCCATGTTATCCCCAAGCTACTGCCTCCTCTGCTCTCCCAATTATCCCCGGAGCCACCTGAGACACGAGATAAAGTGAGTTTTGTGTTTCTGCCCTGTGTTCTTATAACGATGTTGTCCTTGAAAAACACGGACAGAGGAAGGAGAAGAAGGTCCTGCTCTGTGAAGGAATTCCACTATACGTGCAGACGATGAAGGGGTAGAGTGGGCTAGGGATGAGGCCACAATCACACCCGAAAGAAGAGCCAGTGTGAGAATGGAGACGACAACCAGCATTTGAGTTTTGGAGTTAATGCTCATTTTTCAATCGTTCACTCCTAACCGCAGGCTTTGGAACTTCTATCACACATCAGTAAGCGGATAAGCAGTAATAGCAAGAGGATACAGTTGCCGGTGTGTGAAATTTTGAAGGCATGTCAGCATGATGCTCCCTCGTTTCGAAAGCGAATTGCGTTAACGTACTTGAAGGTATGGTTTGACTGTGGTGGAGCTTATTAGCTTCTGCCTGACTATTTGCCAAGAATGCAGAGAGCTCTGAATGGACTGGGAGGAAATACATCCTCTATAGTCAAGGACTTATTAGATGAGGATCTCTTTTCGACTACGAGTTTTGTTACATGGTCGAATACTGTAATTTGTTGCATGGAGAAAGCAAATATGGCCAATATCCACGTTGATACTGAGTCAGCGATGAAAGAGACTCTGGCTTCGAAACAAGAGTTGGTCAGTAATCTTCTAGAGAAATTCCGCGATTTTCTTCTCTTGTCTCCGCATGTAAGGGATGTAGCGTCCCTTGCTGACTCCTCTAGCGAAATTCCCATTGAATCATTGCCTCGAGGTGTTAGCGTTCGAGCTGTAAGAGAAATGTTTCCTACTGAAGATGTCAAAGTTCCTCAAGACAGAACAGCAGTGCAAGAGATTCATAAAAATATCTCCATTTTCTGCCGGAAAATAATCTCTCAAGACGACTGCTTAAGTGTCTTGGCTGCAGGGTTTGCTGAAGTATGACGAACTTGCATTTCTATACCGGGGTGTACTTCGATACTAACCGCTTCTGGTTGTCCGCACGCAGGGGAATCAAGTCATCAAAGACAATGACGAACGGTATGTATATGATTTGTGGCATGAGGGAATATCGATTGACACACTGCGCTCCATTAGTTACATGATAACGGGGGTGTCTTCTGAAGCGTTGTACGTAATGGTCTTTTGACTGTAGGGTATCAGTATATGGAATTTCGTTGGGGTCTCTGAGCAGGGAGGATTACCGGACACCATGCCCAGAAGCGGTCAACTTGATGGGCCTTAAGATTTTTCGTAAGGCTCAAAAAACCTTTAGTGAAGAGTTTAGTCCATACCTAATGATGTGAGTATCCGTCTTGGTTTGCTTGAGGCGTCCGGGGTAGGTCTACACCCGAGTAAATCCCCGTCGCAGGTGTGTTCGCGAGTCCTTGCAAGGCCAGCATACCACGTTTCGTTTGAGGGAAAGCGCTGTTGATTTAGTCCATGACTTCATTCGATTGGGAAATGCTGGCGGTGTGGAGAAATTTGGTGTGGAGCTGTTGCAGCTGCTATGCAAGCTTCTTTTGGCTGGGTTGGACTCTGAAACAGTGGCTCTAATGGGCTCTCAATCCAAGGTGGAGAAAAGAGTGAGGGAAATGGCATACTCTAGTTTAGGTAGTCTATCCGAGCACTACCCTCATATTGTTCGGGACACGAAAATTGAGCGCCCGGATGGGTCGTCTACCGGAGTCCCTGAGGGGCTTTTTGAACTGCTGTCCGCCGAAGCCTCGGAAACGCAGCTCTCTGTCGTCGAGGCTGCTTCAAGAGTGTCTTTTGCTTTTCAGAATCCTGGGAGCCAAAACAGTCGTCTGAGTAATTTACTGCTAAAATATGCATGCCATCAAAATGCGAGAACGCGACAAGTAGCCCTTGAATGGGCACTTCGTATCTTTCCGTTTTCGGATGTTCGTGCACGGTAAGTACACGACCGATGATGCACCAGGTATGGAAATGCGGCTATCGGTTTTGGGGCTGTGCAGATATCTATGCTTACTTTTGTTAGACGACTCTCGGCAAGAGATAAGGGATCATGCATTTTATGGCTTGAATCCTTTTGGCAAATCAGGACAGGTTTTGGGGATAGACAGCCGTTCGGGGCTAAGGCTTTCATGGGAACTGGCAATGGAGAGCGAGGTCTTCTTGTCTCAACGAAAGCAAGAGAAGGAATCCAATGAAGAGGAAGACCTTTACAGCGACGATGACGGAGATATTCAGCTTGTCCCAGAGCAACGGCAAGACGATAGGGTATATGAGCCTGCGAATCCTAACTCAGCTTCTGCTGATTCCCCGTTTCATATAGTCGCTCCTCTTTATCCTGCTTTTCCATCGCTTATATCTTACATCTGTTTCAGTGGCCAGGAGGCGTCTAAGGCAAAGGTGGAGTCCCTCTGTGGCGACAACCTAACTCCCGACTTACTTTATGGAAGTAATTTCATTTCACTTGGACCACGTGGAACTGTGTGTGCGTTGCAATTCTTGATGACGACAATGATAGCTTCAGCCGTAAACAGTGGTTTGTCTCCTCGGGGATACTTGCTTGGAATGTCAGTTGGTACAGAGAGTGGCAATGGCTCTTCGGCTCTCTCTTCGGCATCCACAATGCGCATGCTTGCATTGATGGCCGAGGCTCAGTTGCGTCTGACAACGACGCTTCCCAGTGAAGAAGTTTGTGGTATATCTACGGATGTGCTGGTCGTCTTGGCAAGGATGGTACCAACGTACTTTTCTGAACAGTATCGAAACAAGAATGCTCTGCAGTGGTTTAAACAGCTCGGGAAGCTGCCCTATCTTCACCCACGAGAAAATGCGGCCGTTCTCTACGGCATCTCGTCCCGAAACAACCCATTGAATGAATCCTTGTTCTCTCTTAAAGAGTTTGAAGAAAGCATTCCAGATAGTGAGAGCGTGAAGTCGTTGTCTGCTCAAAGGATTAACGAGATACATGGTGCTCTTTGCTTCATTGGGTGGACATGTGCTGGTCTTTGGACTCACGAAAGGGAATCAACTAGCTTAGAAGAATTGTCGAAGTCTACTTCTGGTTTGGTAAAGAGGTTGGTGTCCTACCTTCTGTCTCCTCTGGAAGATGTTAACAGGGGTGCAACCATAGGGCTGATGGTACTCGGTCGATACTACCCGCTATCGTGGGCACTCTCGGAAGACCCACTAGAAGACTTCTTGCGGGTATTGGAGGATATGCGAAAAAGGTGTATTTCAGACCAAAGTACGAACATGCAAATGGCGTGCAACGCCATTCGCTGTCTAGGTGCTATCGCTGCTGGCGAAATGCGCTATGGCAATTTTGGTCTAGAGGATTGGAAAGGCTCTCAAAATGAGTATCAACTTTTACCAATAAAGTGCTCGAGATTGTACTACGAAGTGCTTGGAATGCTCTTGCGCTTTGAACACGTAAAGCATGAAATGTTGCAGGTTCAGGTTGGGCACTCGCTTCTGGAAGCTAGTACGTTGCAGGCTCGGGGATTCGAATCGCAGCATGCCGTTCTGACGGATCTGAATTCAGGCTCATCTTCTGCTGAAGATGGGGATACTCTTCGTTGGCTCTATGATCAGCTTATGCTCATGTTTGTGCAAGCGAAGGTCAAGACTCAAAAGAAATCCACGCTAATTTGGCTTCTCAGTCTCCTCGTGGCAACGAACAAATGTAGAGCAACCGCGGAAAGGCTTGAACTATTGCACATGGTCTTTTTGTCTTCTCTTTGTCACCAAGATGAACTGCTTCGGCAAATATCCATGCGAGGGGCTGGTTACGCCCACCGGCTGTTTCTCGACACCGAATTTGTCTCGGAGGAAGTTCGTACAAGAATCTCGGAGAACCTGAAAAACCTCATCATGGCGGAGTTCGTAACGAGTGGAACAAGCTTGCAGTACACCTTGAAGTCTTCCTTGCTGTCGCATATCACAGCATGCCATGAGAAACTTCAGCTTTTTTCGGAAAACATTAGCCAAGGATTTCTTCCGCCTGCTTTGCATTCAGACAGGAGTTTGATGGAGCTTTGGAAATTGTCGCTGGTTTGTGAAGACGCGTTCATATTTTTCCACCTGCTTGCTGTGGTAAACGATGTTCATGCGCTACCACCTGGATTGGACCTCACCAAAAGCGAAGACTTTCTGCATAGGAAGAAATCTGTGGCTGAATTGAAGCCGTATTTCCACATAATCATTCCTCGATTTTATTGCAACCTTTTTGAGGCTCATGCACGTCTTCGTGAGTATTCGAAACATGCTTGGTCGTTCTTAGTGGACAACCATGCCAACACAGTAAGGAGATACTCTTCCAGTATTTTGCAGCGCTGTAGCGTTATATGTGAAAGTGATGACTGGAGCCAGCGTGTATCTGCGATCTACGCTCTTAGTGGTATACTTCCGTACCTTTCGCTTGCTGCATTTGCAAATAATGTGGGGGAATTGTGGCGCATGGTACTGCGGGCAATGGATGATGTACATGAAGATGTGCGAAACTGTGCAAACAGTGTTGTGAAAGAGCTAGGAAATGTTACGCTTCGCTTTGGTGGAGACTCTGAACAGCAACCTTCCAAGAGCAGCCTCAAGCGCTCGAAAAGGGAAATAAATTCTGAACAACGAAAAACTGTTGAAACGGCATTGACATATCTCTTGACATCTCCTCATGCGATCAGTAGCAGTGTTCAGGCAGTACGCGAAACATGCCTTGACTACACTGTGAGACTAGCCAAGATTGCTGGTCGGTCGATGTGGAGACTAATGCCTGTGTTGGTTGAAAACGCGTTGCAAGGAGCCTCCCAGTTAGAACCCGCGGAGATGAGCTACTTGCAAACACATGCCAATGCCCAGACCGGGATCCACGGTAACCTTCCCTCCGGATCACACATCGAAGCGTATCGTGTTAATGCTGCGCGAGATGGACAGATGGGTGCCATCTTGAACGCCTGCATTGATGAAATCCGGCAAATGCCAGCTGATGAGCTCACGCGTCGTGGAGTTTCAGAGGGCGGGCCTAGCGATTCAGATGAACCAATCTTGGACCAGCTTCTAACTATAGTGAAAAAATCCATTGGCCACGGGAACCAATTGCCCACTCGCGGTCTAGCTTGCTACTTTTACCTTCAGCTTGTCGAGAACATCGCCCACTTGTTAGAAAATCACTCTTCCGGGTTGATGAACTCATTTGTTTCAGCTATGGAAGGCTCTCCTTTGGTGCTTCAACGCTCCCTTGGCTCCTGTTTAGCCTACACAGCTCCTGTTGCAAAGTTCAAGAGTGTGCGAAAAACCGTCAGGACATTGAAAGATCGAGTTGCAGAAGCTTCGCCCGTAGAAAGACAAGGTATCGCGCATGCTTTGTCGAAGGTGCTGAAGAAAATGAAGGGTGCTGACAGCAACATTGACGCTGGTGTAATATCTACCATTTACATCAACAAATTCGACGAAGAAGATGAAGCGAAGGGGGCTTGGGTGCAAGCTTGGGACGAGGTTGGCCTTTCTGACTCTTCCGCACTTCGCACCCACCTGGCGGAAGTAGTCGACGAGTGTAAGAATCGTCTACAAGACAAATACTGGGTTTATCGTCGAATGGCGGGTAGAGCTATTGTCTGTTTAGCAACCACCTTAGCCAGCCACGGACAAAACTATGATTCCAGTATCATGGGAAATTGTAGTGTGTTGGGGCCAAACAAGTTAACTATAGGGTTTTCTGATCCTCATGAATTGTTTTTGAGATTCTTGCAAAGATATGGATACGCTTCAGTTTCTGAGGATAACAAGAACGATGCACGCCAGTTGCTAGAAGGCGGCGTTGCCGTAGGATACGATCCCCGTCAACCTCTGATCACCTCCCCGTCGGCACTCACTAGATATGCCGACGATTTAGCGTCATCATTGGTTCAGGTTTTAAAAGGACCATATTGGACAGGCAAGGGAACAGCTGTGGATGCGCTTAGCGCAGTAGTTGCGTATTGCCCTGACGCCTTTCGTTCTAACCCGCAGAATGATTCTTACGAATACTGTAGCTCTGTAAAGGCCGTATCTGTTTGCAAGGAGCTGGCGGATGAAGTGTCTCAACACTCTTCTGGACCAAGTGAATTAATATCTTATATGTCTGCATGTTTGCGGGGTACAACTGTTTGTTCTCTTAGTGATCCGTCGATTTCTCTATGGTCTGAAATTCATCCCGTTGTAGACTCGATACTGGACAGACAATTGCGTGTATCGGAGAGTGTTCTACCAGAAGGTAAACGCGATATGATAGTGGCTGCGCTGCAACTACTGTGTTCTTCTGTAACAAGGTGTGGTATGCCAGAGCAGTCTGATTCAGAGAAAAAAGTCCAGGTAGATCGCTGTTTACGCAAAGCTACCGCGTTTTTCGGCTTTGGAGATCTCAATTTGCGCCATAGATGCATGAAGTGTGTTGTTGTGTTATCAATGAGGATGGAAATCGCCACAGTAGTTGAGATCCACTACCTGTCCGAAGTTGGGCTACTACTATTCCAAGTGGCTGAAGAGCAATACGCTGCTGGAGCGTCATTCCCATTGCTACAGGAATTGTCGCTATCCCTGGTGTACACTGTGATTGCGAAACTGTCGTCCTTATGCGTCTCTCGTAGCGCTTATCTAGAAAATATTTTTTGCAAGAAGTTCCCGATTGACGCAGTGCAGGGCTTCTATCGCTTACTCAATACTCGTACGAATCAAAGCAGTACTACAAAGACTCCCCTCGAAATTGTGCAGGATTTGGTTGTTCATTCTGCTCGCTCCTCTCATGCGGGTGTACTGGCGATCTCAGACAAAACCAGAAACTTGCTACGCTGGTGTGGCATCCAGTTCTGAGGAGGCCGTACTGGCCAATTAGGATGTGCAGATTCGACCATACATACCTCCGCCCGTAACAGATCACACAGACCTTACAGCAAGTATAGACGTATCTGAGTGACTACGGGGACCTGTTTCCGCTCCCACTAGAATGACACTTGTGTATACACAATGTCAGCTGCAGCTTCTCACGAGAAACGATTCTGAGTCAACTTGTTTGAGAGCACCGACATCGAGTCCCCGAGTACAGAGAATTTTGGCAAGGTGCCGGTACATGGCATTGGATGGAGGGGTTACTTCAGAGTGGTGGGGGCATAAGTTGCCGGAAGTGTTGACAGTCACTTGTATGTCTTTGCACCACCGAGTCACTGGTCGTCATTCGCGGGATATACAAAGCCATCCGACCCCACGTCTATTTCTCTCGTGAATAGGCGCTCGGTAGCTCTATCGTACTCTGGTCTGTCATCATCGAGCAACGGCACTTGGTCCCGTCTTATAATCTTATTTATTACCTGTGCTGCTAATCCTTTATCAAACCAACCACGATTCGGCCGCTCGTTTTTGTAGTCTATCACTTTGAATATGGCATTCACTCCTCGAGCCTGGCCTTGGATGGACGTGACTAAATCATTCAACGCCACGTAGCACCGAAGCGTGTGAAACAAACTACCACGACCATGTCCTGACTCGTACGCTATGTCCAACGGAGTTATCCCATCTCGGTCTCCGTTAAGTACAAACATACCTCTCAGGGCTAGGGGAAGCTCCTCAACCAGCCATTCGCAAATGAATCTCTCACCTTTCCTAGCTGCCACATACAAGGCCGTGCGATTCTCCTTATCCGGTTGTTGAATATATGCTTCTTTCCTTCGTGTACTCGATTCTTCGCTTTCCTCTAATTCTCGTACCAGTAGTTTGCAAATGTCAAAGTGTCCGTGCATGGACGCGTACTGCAGAGCCGATTTAAGGTTATTATCCCGTGTTTCAATGAACTCAGCCCTCTTCTGCGTGTCCTCAAATAACTCTAATAGCCATTTGCATATATCTTTATGTCCACCCGCTCCGGCTACAGAATGAAGGGCAGTCTCCCCCACAGCATTCGCTGCTTGAATATATTCGATGCGAGCAGGCTTGTTACTGTAATGCCCTATTAGCCACTCACACAGAAACCTATTCCCTGTTTGCGCAGCAGCCGGGAGTCCCCCGAATATATCACAAGGGCGCAGTGCGCGTCCCGCTTGACTGGCTCCCAATTGTAAGCGGGAATACAAACTACTGTAAATCTCGCTGAGAACAGCCCAGTAAGACGTTCGGAGAATCTTCATCTGAGTTTGCCCATGCTCTTCTTCGTTAAAGTTTAGAGTTCTCTGCGTAAACAACTGAATCAATTGTTGCACAATGCCAACGGCCCACTCTTTCTTCAACGACATGGACACAACGCCTACGAGGAATTGGGGTACTGCTGAACTTCCGTCCACGAACATCTTGCCCATTGACTCAGCGAACGCCGGATCGTCTAAACTTGAATAACCGTGCCACAGCATGGTGTTGAAATAACAGGCTCTAAAATATTCTTGAAAAGTATGATGTACAAATTGCCAGTCACATGCGGTCCAGCACCACCCAGTCAAGGTTCGAACTGGGAATATTATGCCGTACCCATGCGCCAGGTCATCCATCACTCTCTCCCCTCTAGACTCGTTCAGAATAGGTTCCACTCGTTGTCGAGATATGGTTACATCTTCTTGGTTGGCTAGTTGCCGCAAAACTGCTTGCATTCTCTCTTTCCTTTCTGGTTCCAACTGGAAATTATCCCGCTGTTGCCACCACCTAAAGAGACACGTCACCACCGAATGATACACTCCGGTCAGTCGAAGTGCGGAACTGCTCAAAGTTTCAGCGGCATTTTCCTTTTGATAGTGGAGTATACAAAACCACCAACAGAGCATCTTCAATAAGAGGGGGATGTGCTTCAAAGTTCTTAATATAGGTTGTTGGGAAAGCAATTGTTTCAGTTGCTCACTAAACAGCTCGCCCTGATTGAACTGTACACCTTCGAGATAATCCCTAATGAAGTTAACTTGGCTTTGCTCCGGAAACCCGAAAACTGTGCATTTCAAACTCTCTTGGATAAATAGGCGCTCGACATCATCTAGATTGACCTGAGGACGAGTTGTTAGAATGACATTACGCTGAGGACCTGACGGGTCGTCTCTTCCATCTAGTATACGAGAGAGAACGGATCGAAAAATAGAAAAAGCCTCGCCTTTTTGATTTTTCTCGCGATAATCTGGTAATTCGTCGTGACCGTCGAGAACGAAGAGAACTTGTCGAAAAGGAGGAACATAATCTGTATATTTCCGGTCGGTAACGTATTCTAAGAGTCCTTGACCCATCCAGTATGCATCGTATTCTTGTAGTGTGCTGGTGGAAACTCCACTACGGTTGAGCACAAGCCGGTGAGCAGGGTTCGAAACAGCTCTTTCAATATGGTTGAACAATCCTCTCAACGGAATAAAAAATAGGTAATCAAAGTGACGGAGCCATCCTGGGGTTTCATCAAAATGCTCCTGATCCGCCCACATTTGGGCAATATTCCGACACCATGTTGATTTACCCGTTCCCATCTTCCCCTCCAGAATAATCTTCTGGGATCTACTCCCAGGTGGTTCCAGTAGGTGTTCCACGCGAATGGTTTCCCAACCTATAGTATTGTTACTGGGTCTCTGAATCTCGATGGGTTGGTGGTAGGTCGCTAGATCTCGGTGTTCAAGATCGAAAGGAGTCTTCTGCTTCAGTAGCTGAGAGTATTGTCTTCGCAGAGTATCTTGTAAGCGATGTGCTCCTGGGCGTGCATGTATACTCCTTGATAATTCAGAATATCTGTTGGGCAGCACTGTATCCAGCCAGCGATCTCCCACTTGTGTAAGTATCGAATCTCGTCGAAGCTCCTCTTCGTCGAGGTAACGACCGAACCATAACTCGCAACAGCAGCTTTGGGGATGATACACGGATGGTTGCAAAAGAATACTTTGAGCTAAAGTCTTCATCAATTTCTTTCTGTAACTCCTAGAGATAATGTGTTCGTTCCGTATGGCTTCTAACAGAGTTTGCCCGTAATGAACAAGTGGTCGCGCATGCTCATGACCAGCCCCGACCCAGGTAAATCTTCCTAGTAACTCGTCAATGGCTGTTCTAAAGACATTGGCGGCAGTCTCTGGATTATTCAGATCAGAATATCTTTCAATGGACAATCCCATCTCTCTGATCAAATCAACGTGACCGGGGCAGCTATTGCGGATGTGATGGAGCTTGCAATAATGGTAGGCTCGGCGAAAGAGGAGGGTCAGCACTGTCAGCACAAACCCGCCTCCAACCACGTACGACACGATCCTAGCCCAAACATAATGAAAAAATTGGCTAACGCTGGCCTCAAGTGATGCACTCGCCTGACTCGCCACCCAAGGAACACACTGCCCTATCCGTGTCAGCGTCGTATGTGCCCCCATCCCTCGTTCTTCGAGTTTCCAACAGTCAAGAGAATGCTTTTTATGCTCAACACGAGTCGTCTTGTTTGATCGAGAATGTACTGGTGCCTGTAAATGCTGTACAACGTTCTGCGCACTGCGGTACAATTGTACAAGAGTCGTGACCTGTACCCCACCACACCAATACGCTGTAATCGACGCACGCCAAAGGGGAGACACCACGAAGAGTTCCAACGAAAGCGCAATATGCAATGCGTGTGCAAGAACTTTTCAGCCACAGTACGGTGAAAGTTGACGCACGTGAAACAACTTACAAGTTCGATAAGTTACAATACTATCCAATTATCGCAGTTTGCTTGGCTGGAGTCTCAACGGCCAGAATCTTCGCTCGAATCCAAGGGGGATCGTCGCAAGGGAGCCTAGAGCAGGGTGTCACTGGGTTGGAAGCTTCGGAGCTTCTTCAACGGATAGCACACACACCGTCAAGGGAGCCGCTGGGGGCCAAAAACTGTGGGTCCGTTTTTGTCCCCACAACTGCCCTCTCGGCGAGGCCCTCGCAAGATCCCATGCGGAATCTGAGGCCTTCCCTTAACACCGGATACTGATGTTGCGAAATTGATCGAAAGATTTAGATTTGGCAGAAGGTTTCTCCTATTCCAATTGGACGGTTGTTTGGTAGTATCCTGTAATTTGACGACCCGTGAACTGCGACAAGAATAGGAGAATGGAAGGTCTCCACCGACCGGGAGAAGCTCCGGAGGATATAGTGGATCCGCAAGAAACTATGGCGGCAAAGGTGCAAGAGATTATAGAGAAAATGAAAAGTAGCAACAAAGTTGTGATGCACATTGGTGCAGGCGTGTGTACCTCATGCGGACTTCCAGACTTCAGAGGGAGCGAAGGCATTTGGCCGTTGAAAGAACAGGGCATTGAGATTTCTCGGTCTCCTTCGTACCCTCTTTTCCCCAGCAAAGCACATATGGCGTTGAAAACTTTGGTTGAAAACAACGTTGTTGATTTTGTAGTCAGCCAAAACGCTGATGCTCTTCATGCAAAATGTGGAATACCGTCGGAGAGGATCGCTGATATTCATGGTAACAAATACCGAGAAACGTGTCCCAAGTGCGGCGCCATTTTCTACCGAGATTTTGAATGTAGGAAGGTAGGCAATCCCGATGACGACCACCGTACGGGAAGAGTATGCGGAAAGGACGGTTGCGACGGGCATCTGCTTGACAGCGTGGTCAACTACGGAGAGGACTGTCCTCCGATTGATGTAGACAAGGCCAAGCGAGCAGTATCCAATTCAGAGCTTCAATTTATCACAGGCTCCTCCATGAAAGTTGACCCTGCATTTCGCATTGCTAAGCACAATCCAGAAGCGACGATTGTCATCGGCAATCTCCGGGAGACACAACTGGACCATCTTGCTAGCGTGCGCGTAAATGGGACTTGTGACGCAATTATGTCGGAGCTAATGCGTCAACTGGGCTACGAGATTCCGGACTATGTCGAAGCCACTTCTCTGTATTTTGAAATGAACGATCTTGACTTATCTCTAACATGTGCGCTTCCGGGAGTGCTTGACTTTGTCAGAGTCGTATCTTCCGATGTGGACCTACGACGAGTTCGTACCGCAACTGGATTTCGTTGGTCGCTAGCGCACAGGACTGAGGATTTGAATGCGACGTTCAAAATATACTTCCTTAACCGAGTGGAATTGCAGCCACTCAAAATTAGCGTTCGGCTCCAACAAGGACAACAAGTCGAAAAGGTGATTCGATACAATGTCCATGACCCGGATTGTGATTCTTGGCGGCTGATGGAGCCCCAGACTTAGGTATGCAAAGGTACACGCATGGGCCGATAAGACCTGACCGTGGTTAAATGATAGCAATGCCAAATATACAGACCTCCCCTACGGGTACTGCTTGATAGCGTTCGTGTTGCTGTGCATGTGTGTGTGCCACGACGGGCCAGTCGCATCTTACACAAGCGTCCTACAGGTCAATCCCAAATTGGATCTGGCTACTCTACAAGTCGTACAATCGCTGTGCACCGGAACGACACCACACTAAACAAGTGTCACTGGTCACTGACTCGACTGAGGGTGTTTCTTCCCGCCGACTCCCGTAGTGTCGCTGTACCGGCGATGTGCCGTCTCTTCTGTATTCGAGGATGGCGAAAAGTTATGGCACTTAGGGCGAGCATCCTGAACGTCGTCCGGAGTCTCAACGCACACACACACACAAATGTGTTCTCCTCTACAACTACACACACACACACACACACACACACACAAATGTGACAGATAGCCCACCGGCCGGGAAGTTGACCACATCCTCTTAACGAGGAGCGGTATGCGCCCGTGTTAAGCATAGGGTGTCAGGTACAAAACCGTACCTGTACCTCGACCGTACCTGGGTACGGGTACAGCCGGGTACGGTACAGGTTCCAGGTACGGCCAGGTACACCAGCTCATTTACATGTTCATTATTTTTGGATGGCAATGACCTCATACATTTCAATTCGTCTCAGCAAAACGTGTGATACCATTTTTAGTTTCATTTGGTAAGTCTGGATGGTGTGGATGGATGGAAGATGTTGAACCGGGGGAGCTATGAGGAGTGTCTACGGCTTAAGCAGCGATTTTTTGCCCATTTCATTCATCGCAGGGTATACATTGTTCTTATTTTCATACATACCGTAGGCATTATCCCCTATAATGGCGGCTAAAAGCGTGAAATCTGATATATGGCGCCATTTTCCCCCCAGCAAGGAGAGGGAACCCAACTCGCGGAGGTTTCTGTACGCACAATGCCGGCATTGCGGGGAAGATGTCAAACCAGCTAGAACGGACAGTACTTTGCCGGTATGTAGACAGTATATTTGCAAATGGGAAGTCGGAATTGACTCATGCGGTAGTCTGCAGGACCATGTAAAACTCTTCTGCCCAAGGTATGACCCAGAGGAGAAGGCTCTAAAGCGCCAAAGAGACGAATTACGGGAATTCTAACATTCTGACGAAAATGGTCAGTGAAACTAGCCAGGATCAACGTGATCGACAATTGCTAAGATTCATTATATCCACCAACAGCTCTTTCCGACTCGTAGAAGATCCTCATTTCAGAAGCTTTTGCGCAAAGTTGTCATCTATTTATCGCCCACCGTCTCGATCGAGAATCTCCGGCACCGTCTTGAAAAATGAGTATGATAGCTGCCGAAACGCTCTCCAAGAAATTGTCGACGAGAGTTTGGAGAAAGGCAACTGTTTTACACTTGTGATGGACGGTTGGTCGAATATTAGACGCCGCAGCATTTACGGCATGCTCTTATGCAACCCCCATGTTTATCCAGTTGTAAGTGATATTTGCGACGCTTCTTCGCGGCCTTCCACGGGTAGCGAATTATTGTCATTGGTTAGAGACTCCCTAGACAAGTGGATGACACAGTATCTTGGCATAGATGCGGTCGTGACCGACGACGCTAGCAATATGCGACTCATGAAAGAATACTTTGAAGAAGAAACGGGAGACATAGGTACTTCGAGCAACTCGAGCGCAACGTTGGAGCCTGCAGACAATGTAGGAGAAACAGAGGGCTCTTCGAACAACGCAGAATCACCTTCCAGTGAACCGCAGACAACATCGGAAATCGTGATAATGCCATGCTTCGCTCATGTGCTTAACTTACTTCTCAAGTCTATCCTGTCGCATTCCCGATGTCGTTCAGTGCTTAAGAATGCTAACGACGTTGTCTCCTATTTTAAGAATAACAGCTATTGGAGCTGGAAAATGGAGCAGCTGGAGAAGCAGTACAATGTCAGTCATTCTTTGCAGCTCTACCTGAAAACGAATTGCTCCGATCATTCTCCTTGAGGCTACTAGCGATTACTCCCACCGCTGTAGAAGCAGAAAGACTGTGTTCAAGCTTAACTTACCTAAATACGAAGCAGAGAAACCGCATGTCCGCCGTAACTCTCAAGCAGCTCGGACAGATAAAAACATACCTCCGTTCGGGAAAGACAGACAGTCTCTCCAAAACGAAGAAGGAGTTCAAAGCAGAACAGACGAGAACTCGACTGGTGAATACGACGAAGGAGGGGAGAGTGATTCGGACGATACTGTTGCTGCGGCTTTCGCCGACCATGACTTCGAAAGAATGCTGCATGAAATGGACCCTGAAGACTTCAGCGAGTGGGATATGGGGGTGACCCTCAATGAGTGTTTGGAAGTCTTAGAAATTATGGATGCGGAGGACACTGACTCGACAGAATTCATCCCGGGCAAACACTTCGATTTAAGTCATCCAATGATCTCAGGTAGAAATCGCGGTAGTGGCGAAGGTGCAGCATCAGCGTCCACGCCGTTTGCACAGACCGCACACGCCGGTTCATCAAACCACTGGAGCGCTCAAGACCTTCTCAGCAAACTGAAAAACAAATAATACAGCGGAAGACACATCTCATTCCCATTATAAGCGTCTAAACAGCCTACATCAAGTTTGTAGCCGTTGCATACTGTACCTGGAGTGTACCGGGTACGGCACGCAGGCCAGCGAGGGTGGTTGGGTACGGTACAGCTCAGGACCGTACCTGACACCCTAGTTAAGCAGCGACGGGCCCGCTGTTCCTGCAGCCTTGCTGACATGCGCCGTGAGGGAACCTACACTGTGCGTTAAAGCGAGGGCCCTGGGATCTCTCTCCGACGGCGTGAAGATCCCAAACTACATCTCCATTTAGCCAGTAGTAGTATGTATAGCCGGGTACTACCGGCCATAAATAATACACACTACTGCTTAGCGTTGAAGTACTCGGTCCCGAACTCGCTGTGCTTGGCACATGTTACATTGTGACATGTACACGATCGATGTTGATTTGTTGTGTTCTCTGAATTCTCTGATTAGCGTGTATCTATAAACTGAACTCAGCGAACTGCTTGAATCCATGGAATCGTCCGTGTGGTCTCCATCTCATGAGCGCGCATCCTGCCCTTCACGCAGCAAAGCGATACGCTGCAATCCTTCTCACCGGGATTATGTACTTGTATCCATGTACGGCTGACCTTCCGGAGCGTCTTAAGTGCGTAATTTTTATTCTTGATGGAGTGGTCACACACACATGCGACTACCTCTTCCTGAATCTCCTACACATGGTTTGCAACTTGCAGGGTTCAATGGCGATACAATTTAACCGATGCGTGCTTTTCGTATGATTTGAGGAACCCAAACGGAATTGTCAAATACTGCGAAGCCTACCAAAACTCTCTTGCTGCCTGTATGGAATGGGATGGACAGTGAGTGTGACTAATTGATTCCCTACATTGCACTATACTGTACCGTACCCTCACTATACCGATTTTCGAGTTCTCCAATACATACACGTTTCATGCTCGACGGTACAGAGGGGCTCACTATTTGGACACTGACTGGTACTCCGTTCGTTTAGTAAATAAGACGGATCCCAAACTGCACTTTTGCTTTTATATCGAAGACTCGAAGCCCCCAACCGGAAACCCGGCTGACTGCGGGCTGAACCCGCACATTCTGGACCCGCTTACAATGGAAGGTATGACGATTGGTGGTGTAAGAGTCTGGGTTCCTGGGGTGATTAAGCCTATTTAAATTTGCAGAGGGTATGTGTAACGTCAGTGGAGGCTAGCAGTACTGGGTGCATGCGTAAGAAACGCACGCACGCTTGCAGGCTTGTGGGTGGTGACTGACTGCGGTTTTCAGTACAAAGAATAAATACACACAGGTTGTGTCAAGTGGTACATTATTAGCTACAAAGCAAGTTATAGATTACTGGATGCTCTACCTAATGTACCGATGAAGAACATCCCTTACAGATTCAAATGTCAAAAACGTATCTTTCCATACACAATTCCTTTTAAACTTTGCCAAGCACGCTTAAGCCATCTTACGGTACTTCCAAGCGTAGAACCCCACCTCAATCGAATTCCACCCATCCGTCGTCAGTGACTCTTAGGTCAACCGCCTCCAGCGCATCCATGACCTTCTCAGACTCGGATATTGATATGTGTGTTCGAGAGACGACGTAGTTCACTATATCTACCTTCATTTCCATGGGAAGAAGATTCCATGGATCTTTTTCTAATATGTTGCATATCGTTTGTTTTCCCAACTTTCCGAACGGTTGGACCAAGAATAACAACTGTTCAAAGGATAGCCACTCAGTAAGCCAGTAAAACAACTCTGGATGCCCATACTCGTGAGCAAAATGCAGTGCAGTCTTCCCGTCTCTATCTGCCAAGCATACAAGCGACTCAATGGAGCTTCCCCGTAGAAGTTCAAAAAGCCATTTGCAAATAGATACACTTCCCTTCATGGCAGCCACGTGTAACGCAGTTCGCCCCTCGCGATCTTGCCACACCAGAAAGTTAGTGATTTCGCCCGACCTCAGGTGTTCTATCAACACCCTACAAGCGTCCACATCTTCGTTTAGCACCGCATTTTGCAGGGTACTCCTGTTATTGAAATCTGTTCTAATTACGAACTCTTCTTGCTGACTTGGAGTAACTTGGGAAAGCAACCAGTTACATAAACGCCCGTTCATTTTAGCTGCAATATGAAGCGCAGTTTCCCCTTTTACATTTCCAGCCATGATTAATTCTTCTGGGTCATTTGAGTGATCAATTACCCATTTGCACAGATTTTCATTCCCTGCTGAAATTGCAGAAGGTATTCCACCAAACACGCCTTTGGAGTCTACAATCGTTTCAGAAAAGTCCCTTGGTAAGCTAATCTTGGAGAAGGATTCACCAGATATTTCACTAAGTGCTTGCCAGTAGCGTTCTACACAAGATGTTCGTACGAGCTCACTGTCTGAGGTCTGACTGATGTGCCAAGTTGCACGAGTGAGGATTTCAACTACTTCCTGCATCAACTCTTCTCTCGAGCCACCACTTTCACTGGATAAAATTCCAAGCAGGAAAGACGGGACTAAGCTCCCACATACAAAGAGTTCTTCAAGTGTCGGTTTCAGGCTATTGTCGTCTAAGCTGAGTTCCTTCTTTACAAGGCAGTCACAATAATAGTACGCCCTGAAGAACTGCTGAAACGTGAAATGAATGAACGCCCAATCACAACGTATGAGACTCATCCCGACACTGCCACGAAGGGGATGGACAATCTTCAGTCCAGTGGAGAAAATCCCCAATTCGCCGGCCGAGAGATGCAGCAAAGCCGTCTCGGAACGTTCTTTCGGAATAATGTTCTCATCTTGATTAGCTAGCTGTTTCATAATGTCAAAGAACTCCCTCCTGCGATCTTGAGTAAGGTCTGGATGTTGTCTTTGGCACAAGAAGAGCAGTGTCTTTACAGCTTCCTCGAAGAGCGTTGTCAACCGTACGGCGGAGTGACCCAGAACTGCTTGAGGTTCAACTCCTCTGTGTCTGAACATATAAACCAACCAACACAGCATCTTGAGCAGAGGGGGGTCACTGAACAACGAAACCAAGACGGCTCCCTCTTTAAGAACTAGCTCCACTTCGTCTCGAAGTAAGGACCCCTGCAAGTTGCCCCTTAGGTCCCCAATGTATTCTTTAACAACCCTTTTTCTGTTTTCTTTCGAAATTTGGCAGAGATGGAACTTCCGACTCTCATTTAACAGCTGAGGCCGATGCTGCCGGATACTTGAGAACGTGTTTGTTGTCACAATCACATGTCTGCAAGCATCCGAACCATTACCGTACAAGATATAGTCCAAAATTTGAGCAAAAATCCCGCTAGAGTCGTTTTCAAAGGGAACTTCGTCGTACCCGTCCAAAAGGAACAAAACTTCGTCAAAGGGAGGCACCATTCCTGCGTAGCATTCATTGTCCAGGACGTATTTCATCAATCCTTCACTTGTCCAATAATCAATAAATTTTGGTATGTCTTCAGATTGTGACGGCTTTTCTCTTTCCACTCGGTTAAACAATCCTCTCAAAGGGATAAACAA
Source organism: Halocafeteria seosinensis (assembly GCA_001687465.1). NCBI lineage: Eukaryota > Bigyra > Bicosoecida > Halocafeteria > Halocafeteria seosinensis. Next base: position 109,909 of record LVLI01000196.1, on the reverse strand, counting down.
AAGCCACCGGTAGCGACATAGCCACGCTGGTGCATCAGCAGTTGGATTCGCCCACAGCTTAGTTAAGGTATGACACCAATTGGATTTTCCACTTTCTTTCCTTCCTTCTAGAACCGCTTTTGTTCCTTCTCTGTCTCCAAGAAGGTTACTCAAAGAGATATGGTACCATACCCTTTCAGACGATCCAATCTCCAATTCCAACAGTTGATACCATGGCTCTATTTTATTATCAGCAATATCGAATGGGTCAAAGTAGTATGCAAGATGACGATACACACATCGCAGCGAATTCGTCGCCCTCGATTCTTGTGATTCTTCATGAATCAGATGTCGATAGACCCCAGGATGGTCATTCTGTAGCAGTTGACACCATCGTTCAGATATGCGGTTAAGAGCTTCAGGTCGCCGTAATTGATTCACCAGTATGGATGATCCAAAAATAAGTTCTCTAGTCCTTTCATACAGGTTCCTTGAAGGATTAACACTCTCATCCTGAAGGATCGCTCGCGCGAGGGTCTCTGCGAGACGTTTGCGATGTTCCGCAGACAACGTATTGCGCAGAAGCTCTTCCTGCAAGTGCTTCGGTCTGATTTCTCTGAGCGAATCGTCGCTACCTCGGTCCCACATGTGTCGGTCCAAAATTTCCCTCACAGAATGATAGAAAACCAGTCCTCCATCGTTGTTGACCTCGATTGCTCCCGGTGATACTCTCAACTCGTGAATGAGATCCCCGTGAAATTGCTGCATCTCTGCTTCCTCTAGGCGGCTATTTTGCCAGTCAAATTGTTCCAAGCCGATCCTATACTTGAGATGATGCCAGCAACCATACAGCACTTGGCAAGCCAGCTATGATGCAGCAGATATGTTTCAGTCGCACACTTGTGTGCTTGACAGGTATCGTGAAAACATGGTCTTACACTTTGGAAGTACGCGTGGAGAACATTCACCTTTGTATACGTACTGTGCCTTGTTGTATGGTATGGTATTATGTATTATGGTACATCGTTGTACGGTATTTGTTGAATCGTTCACAAGTGTGCAAAACAAAAATCTTTGTTGTGACCTGGACAAGTAGCTGATGTAAGACAACTTGTGTGGCAGAATATGCAATGTTAAGTACCTCTGCTATCAGTGGATATCAAGGCACGGCATCTATCGTTTGTGTTCAAAGCACTCCATACCAAATCTGCTGAGTTGTTGGTAAAATGACGACGGCACATAGGCCTACTTTAGCCCCTGCTAAAGGCGGGGGCACACAGGAAATTGACCAAGGAGGATATTTTACAGGAGGTATGTGTGTGTTTGGGCCTACTGCTATAGAGAGTGTATCGATGGGGGGACGTATGGACCATATTGTGTTGCAGGCAAGTCGTATCAGTTTTCGGTCCGTGATATACCTTCTGAAACGAGGCTGAAATACCGTAAACCAGGGCAAAAGACCCAGGAGGAAATTAGCAAGAAGGATTTATTGGCCGAACTCGAGGAGAAAGAGCGAAAACATTTCGAGCAAAAGCAGCAACAGGACAGCGCAGGTGACTCAGGTGCCGCCTCCTTGAGCCACGTACAGATAGAGGACAAGGGCTGTGGCCATCACCAGCAGCGTCAATTAACTAATCGAGCTGGGACTGAGCTGAAACCTGAAGAATATGAACAATTGCATAAATATGATGATGCCGACGCGGACTTTGGGGAAGAATCTGAAGTAGAAGATGATAGCAAGTACGTTTAAAACTTTGTAGGGTAGCTCCTTTGGGACACGTTAGATCCCCGTCTGTTGTTGGTATGTGATCAGTGATTCTGAGGATGACGAAGATGAAGATGATACAGCTGAACTCATGAGAGAGTTGGAAAAGATTAAGAAGGAAAGAGAAGAAGAAAAAGAGAGGAGGGAAAAAGAAGACGAAGAGTTACAGAGGAAAGAACAGGAGGCAGCAGCGGTGAAGGTATGGCATTTGCGCTCCAAGAGGTGAGCATGTCTATCATCTGGTACATCTTCTTTTACTCCGTTTTGTACAGGGGAATCCTTTGATGAACTTGGAGGGTGGAACTTCCGGATCGTCAGCTGTGGTAAAACGAAGATGGAACGATGACGTTGTGTTCAAGAACCAAGCCCGAGATGAGCCGAAACAGAAGCGGCGGTTCGTGAATGACACCATACGAAACGACTTTCACAGGAACTTCTTAAACAAATATTTTTATTAGGCATTGTAGATCAACTTCGTTTTATTGCTCTTGCAAATTGCAATATTATCGGTCAATCGCTTTACTGGTATGCAGTGTACCTAATCAGTAGTGAAGACTCTTCATCATCACACAAACACCAAGAACCATCTGATTGTCGAATAACTCAACGCCAGTGCAAAGTATTATCACGGTAAGATACAAACAACGAAAAGCCAACAACCAGCAGCGGTATGATGAGTTTAGCCCCCCTGCATAACATGTCATCATGTCATGTAAGTCTGTAGATAACTTCACAAACAACACGTAGGACCGAATTTAACGATTGCAGTGACAAAGCAGGATTGGTAACTTGCAATCCCCCATCCCGTTGTTGAGCAATGAACTTGCAATGAACTTGTTAAAATGCTCAGTCATGTTAAGGCTGTCATCTGTGTGTGGCGAGTATCGATTTGATCACGGTCATCCTCTCCCAGGATGAGAATGTGATGAGTTCCGATCCCAGTCCAGCATGTGTAGGTGAATCGCTGGTACTTTTCTCGGTATTACTCGCTCCCCGGGTGTTTGATCTGAAGACTCTGGTAGCGGTGAAACAGTGCTCCAAGGCTTTGTACAGTGCCAGCCACTGCTCTCAGGCCGTCAGTGGTTCTCACCGTGGCACACTTCGAGAAGACTCTGTTGTTCCATTGTGTGCTGAGCATGAAAACTACGAAGGAGTTGAAAACTTTGGGAGAACGCTCCTGGAGAAGAGCATTCCCCGGAAAATCCGGAAGCGCTACTGGAAGGCGTGCTCGAATTTGTTGGTGGAAAGCAGCTTCCTACTCTTCGGAATCCGTCCCGCAACATTGTTGGATCAATGTGCTGCCTTATCTCATCACACGCTTACAGAGTTTGCTAAGGTCCTGTCGTCCTTCAGTGGAATAGAATTCAGCGTGATATCGACTGCTACCGCTCCATTGCTGGTTCGAACAAAGGTATTTGTCGAGAAACTCAGAGCGTCCGTACGTGCCATTTCCTGCTTATTAGAGCTGAGACGCAAGGCACTGCATTCTCGGGAGAGTGGACAACTTTGGGAGATAGCTGCGATTATTTCACTAGGTAATGTGTTACCATGTTTCTTGGAAGTTGGCCAGCCCATTAGGGTAAGTGTACACTACGAGGTCCTGGACTGTTTGATTACTTTTCAATCTTTTTTCGGTCAGGTATCCTATCTGGCGAGTAGCGACTCAACTCTCGTCACACTTCAGACAATCTTCGAGCGTATTCTAGACAAATTGCGCTGCAGAAAGATGGATACAACGCTGTATGCAGAACCTGCTGTATCGCCAATATGGCTAACAGCATGGGCTTGCGGGTATCCTTTAGGTTACGTGAGAAGTGGGGAGTGGGTTGGTGGTATCGATGCTGGCATTTATCGAGTTCGTGTGTGCGCGAGTGCTAAGGAGAAGCTGGTCACCTCATTTTCCTGTCCTAGTGGTGTAACATTCGACACTCCCGAACGTAGTAGCGCTACTTTAACCGGTCTATGGAGGTGCATTGTTGAACGGCTAGTGTCCGGATGGTGGAAACAAATGGTGAGCATGCACGAGCGGCACACATCCACGAAGAGTGGGTTGAGCTGCCTCATAGCCGCATATAACTGCGAAAGGGCAGAGCTTCAACCATGTCAGCTCATTTTCACAAGCGAATCTTGTTATTTAAGCAGCTTGGTAGTATAAAGCATATAGCGAGGTACTTCTAGCGGAAGGTACAATTGTAGTCTCACAGTATTCAGATTTCTACGTGAAGTCATCCCCAGCGCGATAGATCTTGTTCTGCTCGACCCACTTATTCAACTCGGAGTCAGAATCAGCGAGTCGTCGCTCATGTTTAATATCATCTTCCAAAGCATCCCACCAATTTTGCAGTAACGACCCTTCAATTATTTGAAACCAGGGAGACACCAGTTCCTGCTTGTTGGCTGTCGTATTCATCCACTCTCGCAGTGCTTGTCTATCAAAATATCTCACTTCCTCTACCTCATTGGGATTGACATTATCCAAATTTACATCTTTGGGAGGACGGGCAATAAGAACATAGTCAATTTCGTGTTCTCCCCACGGATGTTCATCAGCTGCTTTGTAGTGAACTCTAGTAAGAAATTTGAAACAATCAAGAGGTAGCTGCTCCGGGGGAATGCCAAGTTCTTGGTTCAGTTTTCTCTGAGCTGCACGTTTGACCCCTAAGGCATTTTTTTCCTCCATTTCTTGTCCATTGTATAAAGGATGGCTACAGCAAGTATTAGCCCAATAAGAGGGGAACGTAATTTTCGCTTTGGAACGCTGCGGATCAAGGAGGTCCGGCGGAAGAGTTATAGCTTCTGAACACTCAGGCCAGCAATCTCTACACAATTGGCTGAGCCAACCAATACGCACCTTTTGCAACAGTAGTTTTCCCTCGGAATTGAATAAAAACACACTAAATGCTCTGTGTAGCAGACCGCTGGAGATGTTGCGCATAATGTGACCTGCACAGGGGGAGCAAATCTAAGCAGAAGTGAGTTCTTCCCCTTGGGGATAGCACTGAATTTTCTTACACTCTTTCTTTGTTCCACTTCGGAGGATATTATCATTTTCGTCCACTACAATGCAGTTTTCACTGAGTAGTTGCTTCTGGGAGGGGTCAGCTTCCATGATGGACGCGTGCACATGTTCCATAGCCTGCAAATACAGACACTCTCACATGAATACAAGCCCCATGTACTTCTTCATTTAGTCCAGACCACGTACTACTCTCTTCCTATGCTGTTTGAGCTTGCGGTAGGCGATATACAGCGCCGTCCCTGTAACCAAGGCGGCCGATGCACTGATGGCCAAGGCTCGACTCATGCTGTCTGTCCCAATTACTAGTACTATTTCTACAGAGAACGTATATCAAGATTAGTACTTCCCTGTCCCCTGACATATGAGCAACCAATCCACTCCATGGGTGGCTGCGTACTACAGTGCAGTGCGTAGCCAGTTTGTTCCTCGTGGCGTTAGCCCCGCTTCAAGTCACAGTCCAAGTGGCATATCCCGGATTCCCAAGGATTGATACGGTGGCGAGAACTGCGAATGCAACGTAAAGAGTGGAATGATACGCAATAAATCCTTTGACAAAGAGTTCTTTTGTCTATTTGTATGCAGTACCAGTGGGTCTAGCTGAAAGCACTAACGCCCTAATTTACAAAGTAAAATAAACTATTTCTTCGAGGTCGAGGAATCCCCCGCTTCTTTGCCCTCAGACGCTTTCTGTCCGGATAGACCGGCACTCTGTTCGGGATCGTCATTACGAGGGTCATTCATCGCAACTTCGCGGCTAAGCTTAAGCACGTTGACTTTCTCCTCAGGTGAACTAAATTCACTCTTCAAGTGGTTAAAAATATACATGTCTTCTTCCTTCCCCGTAAGCGGATTGTTCACTTTTTCAAGGTGGAAAAGTTTTGTGGTCCAATCTTTTGCAGTTCCGCCCTTCTGATGACACTTCAGTTTACGTTGATCTTCTTCGAGACGTCCCTTCTCCTTATCAACTTCCTCCCAGTCGACTGTGGGTCTGTCGTTCAGAATCTGAGTTGTCCTATGCCAAAGCCGTCTGCTCTCCCATGGTCCCTGTTCTTCTTCAGGCAAAACATATTTCGGATCGACTGGCTCTTTGTTGATATCGAGGATAAGGCTGCCTGTCTTCTCGCTACCACGCTTTATGTAGAGCTTATCATTCCAGTGACCAGAAATTGTTGCAATTTTCGACCCTTCCTTTTTAATCTCTATATCAACAGCGTGCATCTTATTCTCACCACCCCAGAAAGGTTTCTGATGGAATGTCAACACAGCTTCATGTCCTGTTTTCTTGCAGACAATCCTTGCCTCGCCGCCAACTTCGGTTCGCAATTTCCCCATAAGTAAGTTATGTGCATTGAAAATGGGGAAAGTCATATAATACTGCAGAAGAGAGTCATAGTAACAGACTAAAGCACAAAGAGAATGTCTGTTATTTACAACTCACTTCTTCCTCCAAGCCGTGAAGGTTCAAGAAGGCTCCTCCGGCCAGTATACTCTGGGCTGTTTGCGGAGCCTGAAACTTCGATCTGGTCAAACAAGACGACGGGATGTTGCAATATGTTAATCCACTCTTTTGGGTCACACGTACTTTGTATGCACCTGTCCATTGATAGTGATCTGCTTCGGCTTGTTCTCAAAGAAGAACGCAGTCACAGGAGGGCGATGCGACACCTGCTCAGCAATGTATTGAGATCTTGATCCATCATCGTGTTTCCAAATAGTAGCAAACGTTTCCCCAATGATGGGATTATAAGGCTTCTTCACGCCCTGAAGAGCTCGGTTGGAGAGCAAATCGTATAAGTACAAGCACGCCACATGTTGACTCCATAGTCGATCCACGTACCGATGTCTTATGATGCCAGCCGCTAATATACCATTTCGCAACATGGATCATTCTCTCGCTAGGATCTTCAATATCGGGAACCCTGTTGAAGGTGTATGTGAAAGCAAACGTTGTTTGAACATTGAATACCGTCCACACCGTGGAATCGACCACGTACTGGAGCAGTAGATGCGGGTGCATCATTGTATCCCCCATTTTCTCAAGTAATGACCGCGGTTCCAGGAACCAAGATGGAATCGTAACTCGCGTCAAGTCCTGCCCAGGCATGAGACTCTTCACCATGTGCGTGATGGTCGAAGGATGAGGGGGTGGGTTATCCTCGACGTATCCACCTAGTGTCTCCTCGGGATCAGGTTGAGCAATATCAAAATACTCCAAGTCGTGCGTACCGTCATACCCTCCTTCATCCCCGGATTGCGCACTGGCAGGCGTATACGCGTGGCTCGCCATTTTGATGCACCTTGAAGTCACTACTTGCGCCTTCTATTCGGACAGAAAATACCTGCACCATGCAGTATAAAGTCGAAAAAAACAAAGTGTTCTGGATCAAAGGGACGCTCCAAGGGGCGCAGCGCAGGAGGGTCGCTCACTCCCCTATAGCTACCCCTACCACAAGATCCAAGGGAAACAGCGGGAGCGTTCAGGTCTGCCGCCTCAGAAACACGTTTCTTTACCCCCTCCGTCTCAATCAACTGCAGAGGTATTGCGAGATGGCAACTTACCTCGAAATAGCTCTCCGACAAAAATGCGAGAAACTGAATCACTGCTTGAATGACTCTTGAGATTCCAAAGTTGAAGTTCGGCGCCTTTGACGTTTTCTTAGATTTTCTACCAGATGTATCGGATCCGGGATACCTCACCGTTTACTACCCTTTATTCAAAAACTACGGTTTCTAAACTACACACAACACTATAGGTCTTTCTGTTAGTACTATAATTTATACTGCAGCGCTAAGCAAGCTTAACTCATGATGGTTATGCGGTTACTTCACAACCAAATCGTACAACTTGTCAACTCAATTAATGCTCAAAATGGAATTCCGAGTGAACTGAATGAGTCATGGTGCCAGTGGGTGCAGCACAATGCTCTATACCCGATACACGGCTAGTCCGCAAAGAATACCGCAGTGTATTCCAATTGGTCGGTGATTGTGGTCGGAAACACAAAGCTGGAATAGTTACTTCTTAACATGCCCTACCTGCTGTACCTTCTATTCACGATCCCGTTTTGCGCCAGTCACTGGAGAAGTACTCGCAGTCACCACCCCTTCACCTGATGACGTGTGCATCGGAGTCGGACTCGATTCCTGGGAAGAACTCGGCTGAGGGTCCCCGCTGGTGTACATGTACTTTTCAGCATCCAAGAGCTCGTTAAAACCGTAGCGATACTTTTGTTTAGATTTGCCGGCAATAATCCACACCTCCGTTTCTGTGTTTCCCGGTTCTACGACGTAGCCCTGATCTTCGTATTTTCTCTTCTCGGTCTGAAACCATATATATTCAGAATACATTATGGCATCTACCCATAGCTTGTAGATGGGGCCAGGCACATCTCTGTTCAAAATGGGATGCAGAGCGGTATGTGAAACAGGCTTGTAGCCGGTGTTGGAAGCCTTCTCTCTACCGATTGCACGACGCTTCCGAGCCAAGTCTAGCAACTGCTCCTTTGGGTATTCTCTTGAGGACTTAACTTCCTTTCCCAACGCATGATAGGCCAAATTCGTTTGAAAGCAGTCAGACCATTGCTTCCGTAGTTCCTTGTTATTGAGGTAAATCTCCAACACAGGTAAGGGGATAAAGGGAACTACCCTATCTTTCACAATATAGGCACTGAGATGAGAGAACAAAAGCAGCAAAGCATATTCACCAATGATAAATGAACACTTCGTATTCGCGAGTCTTCCAACCTACATAGCATGCTCTCGCCGCTTAACATTGTGTATATACTGGTAGAGTTTTACTGCATAACCATAACGGAGTTGAACACATGAAGTTGCATCTGTGCTATCCTCGTTCAACCATTGCTAACGCACCATTAGGATCTTCCCGCTCTTTCTGCGTGATTTTTACACGATTCGTGAGAGGAGTGTCCTCAATATCCTGTTGGCATTTGGAGGAAGTCGTCATTTTCGTGAAGCGTTCCACTGCGAGCTTCACTTACCCAAACTGGCCAAGCGGGATACCTATACAAACTCTGTTGCAACTTTAGCCAATAAAGGCACCCGGGCGGCACAAGCTGATCCTGCGCTTGCCCTCAGTCGCTAGACGAGTAATGGGAACAAGAGCCAAACCGAACGCACCCATGCAATTCGTTTCTCCTTGATACGTTGAATTGTACCAGAATCCTGCGCTTCGGGTCTAATCATGTCGGTATCTCTGCAGATGGAAGAGTGTAGATTTTCCATTGTTACACTGCAAGCGACATACGGATTCAAATCGTACTCTGGTTCTGGTTGAGCGCTGCCACTAGCGGCATTGTTGGATTGCGCATTTCTCTGCAAGTCCTCATACGGATCCTCGACTTCCGGTATAGGAGACTCAAGTCTACCACTCGCTTCGTAGTCATCACCATCACTTTCCGACATTTCCTTACACACACACACACTCTGCCGATCTTAAGACAGGACACGACAGCCAACCCTTGACAGACTAGGCACCCTTGCTAATACTGTACGGACATTCAAGATGAGAGCTAGGAATCGTAAGTTGCACAATTGTACGGAGTAGTGTATGTGTACTTGGCTCAATACTACCTGTACGTTGGGTTTAAAACAAACAGGCTCTTGTTTTGCGAAATAGCACCAGCACCCTGCAGGCTGCAGCCTGCAGGTCGCAGGATACACGTCATTACGCGCGAAAGGGACCAATGTGTAGAGCGCAGTGGTTTATACCGTACAACCGTATAAGTTGATAATCCACAAAGAGGATCGCAGCGTATTGTTGCTGTTTATTGTTCGGAACACTGAAGTGTATACGAGTAGGATATGAAGAGTCGCTGTTCGGGGGAAGACAGAGTTGAATATTTCATTCGCGATCGCGCTTTGTGCCAGTAAGCGGAGAAGTACCTGCAGTCAGTCCCTGTACCTCTTCATCACCTGACGATGCATGTCCCGGCGTGGGACCCGATTCCTGGGAAGAATTCGGCTGGGAGTCCCCACTAGTATACTTTTCAGCATCTAAGAGTTCCCCAAAACCGTAGAGATACTTTTGTTTCGACGTAGCGTCGTCAATCCACACTTCCATTTCGGTTTCCCCGGACTCTACGAGGTAACCGCGCCCTTCGTATCTTATCTTTTCGGTCTGAAACCATACATATTCAGAATACATTACGGCATCTATCCACATTTTGTAATTGTGGTCAGAGACCCCTTTACTCAAACATGAATGCAGAACTGATGGTGGAACACGCTTGTAACCGGGTTTGGAAGCCTTCCGCTTACCGATTGTACGACGCTTCCGAGCCAAGTCTACCAACTGTTCCTTGGGGAATTCTTTTGAGGCCTTAACTTCCTTCCCTAACGCATGATAGGCCAAATTTGTTTGGAAGCAGTCAGACCACTGCTCTCGTAGTTTCTCATTATTCAGGTACGTCTCCAACACTGGTAACGGGATAAAGGGGACTACTTGCTTCCTTTCCTCAGAATCGGCTCTGAAACCAGAACAAAAACAGTAAATCAGATTCATCCATGAATATTTCGAGTCCATAATTCTTTCGAACGTACATGCCAGAGTTTCGCTTCTTAACATTGTGTATATACTCGTAAACTCTTTCTGCATGATGAAAGCGAACGTTGGACGCATATAGGTGCATCCATACTTTCTCATTAAACCATCGGTAACGTACTCCTAGGATCTTCCCGCTCTTGCTGGTTGATGCTCACACGCTTCTTTAGCTCAGTGTCCTCAAGATCCTGGTGGCAGGGGAACTCGTCAAACTTCCTTAAAAGCGAAACCACTGCAAGTATCACTTACCCAACCTGGCCAAGGGGGCTCCTTGGTTTGCTGCAAATTTAGCCAATAAAGGCGTCCAGGTTTGTATCCCCGTAGACGGTGATCCTGCGCTTTCAAAGACTCCTAGTCCCAACCACTGCGAGGGCAAGGAGCAGAAATCAAGAAACGTACCCATTCAAATCGCTTCTCCTTGATACGTTGAATAGTGCTGGGATTCTGAATTTTGGGGTTGATTAAGTCGGTGTCACTGCCAGACGGGAAAGCATAGCTTTTCATGGTTCTACAACACCACGCCAAATCACCGGGAATTTGAACGTACCCTGGCTCTGATTGACGCTGGTTGCTGGAGGCTCCAGGGCTGGTTCGTTCATCATGCTCGGGGGTGCCTGCAGTACTTGTTTCTATATCGTTCTTTTCTTCGTTTTTCTCTTTAGAGTCGTCATCCACAGTTATCGTAGTGTCTTTCTTGGCTTCCTCCTCCTCCTCCTTCAACTTATCGCGCTGCTCCCACACATCCTCCTCGTCATCGTCTTCCGGTATAGGAGACACGAGTTTGACAGGAGTTTCGAAGGTGTCGCTATCGCTGTCTGACATTTTACTTGACCTAATGACTTGCCCGACATGGACACACGAACAAACAGGAAAGGAACGGGAAGCTGAAGAATTCTCGGCCAAAAGCTTCATTCAAATATCCAATCGCCCCCTTCCCTTCCGGCGCACCCTTTGGTTTCCTTTTTGTCATTTTTGAATTTTCAATCCAAGTACCACTAAAGATTGTTGCCTCCAATACCCGGGGATAGATAAGGCCTCCAAATGGATTTCGTCATGTCTGATGTCGTAGTACTCCTCTTTGAGTGATCCTGGAAGTTATTTTAGTTTATCGAACAAGTTCACCACCCGCCAGCGCGGTACACTCTAATCACGATGATGGGTTTAACGCCAGCCGAACAAGACGTCGACGTCGAGGTATGTCAGGCTTCTTGTGCATAGAATGCGCCCTACACAGGGCGCTTGTAGCACCTAATCTTGGAGTTTGAATGGATTTTACAATATTGTTGCTCTTGGCAAGGTGCAGGTTCGGTACGATGATCAGCTCCAAATCAACGAATTCGGACGCCTGAACCAGGACAAAAATGAACTACAGAATGAACTGGATGAAATGAAGCGAAAAATGGACAATTATACACAGGCCGAAGAGGAGTTAGATGAATTGGAATGCTTTGTTGATGAGGAAGAGAAAGGAAGCGCAAAGTATGTTGGATCATATCAATCCTACTTACTGCTCTCGGGACCATTTGTGACATGTGCCCCTCACCTACAGGTTATTTATTTCAGAATGCTTCATAGACAGCACAATAGATGAAGCGAAAGCATTTTTAGCGAAGTATAAACAGGTTGGTGTCTCCCTCTTTAATATGGCAAAGGATCCCCTTACTGTATACCTCACCCCTTTGCAGAAGGATTCTGACCGACTGAAACAGCTCACAGATGATATGGAAGCTAAACAAAAGCGGCTCGATGAACTTAAGAAAGTTCTGTATGCTCGTTTCGGTAATAGCATTAATCTCGAACAATAGATACTGTTTCCGGGAAGTGCCTCAAACCCACTCTGTGATTGCCGGCGCGCCTTCGTTCTGGCGGTTGTCAGATATTTACAACACCTTTTGCTTGGTTCACGAATGCTTTGAAAGCTTCCTTGAATTTCTCATCTTTGTATCGTCTGATTGGAGTTGAAATAGAGTTGCTCTGTTCATACAGCTGTTTTACTGCGTTGCCTACGGCTTCCTTGGAAGTCTGATCGGATTTGTTTACCACCTGCTCAAAACATTGCTGGGCACCATTTGGCTCACATTTTATTAGCCGCAACAATGCACTCGCGAGTGGATTCAATAGTATACCACTAGTTTCTAAGCCTAGCGATAGCCTAAGCAGTGTCGGGATTAGCTGCGAAAGTAAACGAGGGTATTCTGCTTGATGTTTGCGTAAACCCACATTACGCGGGGCCCCTTCAGCAGACTCTGCCTTGAGCTGCAGATCTAAGAGGGAACCAATTGCCTCGATAGACTTAAAGGAGACATTCTGAAAGTGGTGCCCAGCTCCATATTTTAGAGAAGCCACTAGTTTGAACACTACAGAACTGGGGAAAGAGACGACCATATCTGGTTGGTTCTCCACGGCGAACAGCACCAATTCCATAAACCTAGTGCACACGTTAGGGTGTTCTAAAACCTCTTCAGTGATCAAGGGAAGTATTGTTTGTAGCCCATAGAATACGGCTTCAGTGCATGTGCTACCGCTGCTAGAACTCTCCCCAGGCAATATCATATCCCCCTTGCGAGAGATTTCGCTAATTAGTTTAAGTATAGTACATATATGGTCGATAACTTCATCATTTCTCGCGTTCTTCCCCGAGAGCTCGGTTGACCCAACATGGTACTTCGAAAACGCCTCGACAGCATTCATAGAAGTTCTTACAAGGCTTTGAGTGTACGGAGGATCTGCCATTGGAAGCTGGTTCTCTAAAATGAGCAAAATAACCTCTAATGATGTGGCTGTTATCTCAGAGGCCGCTTTTGCTGCGGAAATGGAGGCCGTTGCTGCGGACATACCCGCGACACAACAATGTTTGAGAGACTCCCCAATGAGTTCATGGTCACCGCTAGATACACCGGCTATTTGCCGCATGATTGTCATCGCTATTGAGTGGGTGCGGCCTTTCTGCAGGCCCTCAGAAAGATTTTTGCTGTCCGATATTTGAGTGGCGAGTAGTTTGCAAGTTTCAATGAGCGCGTAACAGCACTGCTTGGAAATGTCGGAGCTCCTCGGAGACCCACAAATAAAAACAATGCTCTGACATACGCCCTCGTGAAAATCCGGAGCGATGTTGGCTCCACTCTGCACTGTCTCTCTAAAAACCCCGTTTACCGATTCGACATTTAGCGCAGGCAAATTTGTGGTAACCTGCGCAACGCTTGCAATGGACTGTACATAGCAATACACAAACAATTGCCACTCTGGTAGATTCGATAGCGCAACCACCAATCGGGGGTTTTTCGCCATTCCCTTTAAGAGAGATATAGCCTCCTCCACGACATCGGCATCGCTCTGACGACAGCAGCAGTTCACAATCGAAGCGGTAACAAGGACGGAGGTCGCCGAAGAACAAGACAATAGGGATGATATTTGAACTCCTGCTGCATCTTCTAACTGCTTTATTGTGGACGCATGCAGCTGTGCCTGGATTTTTGCATCATAGCCACTCCAAAACAGCTGTAGGTAATTGGGCTCTAGATTGTGGTAGAAATCCGCGTCAGGAGCCAGGTAGGATTTGTTCCATCTGTTTCCAAACCATAAAAGCTGTCGCAACAACGTAGGGCTGAAGAGTTCCTGCCGGGGCTGTTGCATTAGATGCTCGCAAATATTACGTAAAACATAGAGCAAGCTTGACGATAGGACTAACGTAGAGTCGGGGCTTTGACTGGAAAACGCCTGTGTACTGGTAGTCAAAAGCGAACGGGGAACCATTGGATATTCTCCGTCTGCCTCCTCCGCAAGAGAATACGCAGCAAAAGCTAACGTCCACCACAACTGTTCATTCAATACCGATACGTCTACATCCTTTTCGGCGCTCGTTCTTCCTTGTCGCATAAAGTTCGAGAACCCACTGAAAGTTCTTTGGACCTGTTCCACAAGAGTGGACGCTGTTTGGGGCCACCTTACGCGACCTAAAATAGCGATTCCCATAAGATGATCTGCCAACGCGGAAGGATCTTCGAACGGATTTTCATCGTCTTCAGAGCTACGAATGGTAAGCTCGGCAATATGAAGGTGGGATGCAAATGCCTTCTGGAAAAGCACTTGAGACGTTTCCGAAGTTATGCAGTCCGCCTCATATCCGTAACTACCGTCTATAAGTTTGTTCCAAGCATGAACTATGACGTCAAAAGCACTGAACAGGATCTCTCGGCGGGATTGAAGCTTTTCCAGAAAGAAATCCCCTTCGGCGGAATCAACCATTGAGGCGGCTCTGGTAATACTGTGCCTTGGAGAGGATAGACTGCCTTGGTTCAAGGGTGAGTTCACCATATTGCCGTAGAGAATGCTGAAGGCTTCGCGTGTCGCAGATACTTCATCCAATAACCACACTCCAAGCGCTTTTCCGCTCTCCAAAAGGTTGCGCAGAAGATCTGCACCTAAATCTACATCTTGGACACGAGAGTTTACGAACAACCCCACAAACACGCGACTGAGGAACTCAAGCTCATTGTCGGCTGCAATTGCTAGCTCCGTTGCATCGTCGAGTGAGAGCCACAATCTTCCGAGCGAGCCGGAACTCTGCTGATCAATTGCCAAAATTGAGCGACGATGAAGAGTAAGGAAGCCAAAAGCAACCTGTTTCATGAATTCCAGTCTCGATACGTCCTGTCCAAAGGAACATTTCGCCAAGGATGCCAAAGAGACCAAGATATCTCGAAGCATTCCGGGCACAGATGTAAACACCAGCCACCGACAGTTTTGATATGAGTCGACAAGAGGCTGGATTATTGCTGGATTATCGGTAATTCTATGCCAAGCGGAGCCCAATTTCAGTGAAGTTGGTAACAGATCGTACGACTTTTCTCCTTGGGATAGGGCCGAGGACGAGTGGTCCCAGTGTAGACAGTCTCGAAGGCAGGCAACGACACAGGAAAAGAGGGAAAAACTCTGCGGCAGTTCCACGTCACGTTTTCCAGACATGAGCTCATTTTGGTGATTCTCAGCCCACACATTGATGTCACTAGAGAGTTCCTGAAACATAGTACAGCACAATTCGAATACATACGAGAGCGGGCCTTCCTGTGGCACAAGTGGTAAGTACGCACGAGTCTTCGTTCAAATATCGTTTTCTCACTGGTAAAAACGCTTAGGGTATTGCTTACTTGAAACATTCGATGAGCCTTCTTGTGAAAGCCAAAACTCAAACCAAGTGTGCTTCCTTTGGTCTTGGAGAATTCTTCCAGCAGAGCGTGCATGAACTGCAGACCACCCAGGGAAAAGCGAGAGGAAACCAAACGCATTGACTTTCCACTTCTGTGGTGTAACACTACCGTTGGATCTTACCTCGCCTCCTATTTGTTTATGTACCATAGAAATCCTTGAGGTGCACAGTTCCTGTAATTGTTGGAAGAGCTCATCCTTGTTCGTATTGGCATCGTTGATCCAGCCGCGTTTCCACATGACAGCGACAGCCTGTAGGACTCCTGATCTCGCGTAATGAGGGAAGGCATCGAATCTATCGATAATACAATGGAGGAGCCATGTCCTCATAGAGTTCCGAAGCTGTGTATCAAGAGCTTCCCAGGAATGTGTGGCCACATCCCGTAGCAAGATAGCCGCCTGGAATAGTACCCCTGGGTCATTGCTCGACTCTAAAATGTGCTTCCCTACGGGTAATGCTGTCCCTGGACTACTGCGCAATTGATTTAAAAAGTCCTGTGCTGCAGCAGGCTGAGCTCCCTGTTGGAGCTGATTCACAGCTGTATAAAACTGCTCTACATATTGATTTGGTTGGTTCTCCATCGTAGACATAGAGTTACATATATATATAATATAATATAAAGGGTCTTCAACTATCAATCCGTCACAAACTATATGCAAATGAGCTCGAATCAACCCCACAAAGAGGGGGTCTCTTCTTCCTCTCGAGCAGGGCCCCTTCAGCGCTTATACACAGGCTATAAAGGAGTCTCAGAGTGTTCAGGCCCCTCCAGTGACACTGGGCAATCAAACACAACTGGTGCAGCAGGAGAAGATAGAAGAGAAGAGGAGGATACGAGCCACAAACTGGAATCGTGGTGGGAGCATTTAAGTCAAACATATTTGCCCAATGTGGATCGATTCAAGACAATAGGACAGCTGGGGACGGCGGTCAAAAGCTCTTCATCACAGACTCAGGCAGATGATACCACCCCCGGCTTGCTCTATCGGATGTTCACGGGGGTGAAATTTGCATTCTTTTGCGTGGGACCCTACACCATGTTTACGGCGTGGCAAATTCGAAAGTACGGAAAGACTAATACCCTGGAGGAGATATTGCTCGGATTAGATGGAACTCATCCGTCATCTCGCTATCAAGGGAGAACGACGGCGGGTGCGATGGAGGAGGCCGGCAAAGTCATGGTCCAACGGAGACTGGTGCCATTACTTTCGTTTGGAGCACTGTTTTTTAGTTCCGAATACGTGGTTCGCTGGATTGCTGCCAAATGTAGTTATCTATTGACAGAGTCACGAAGACGTAAACGCCCTCGGTTCAGTATTGCGACTCTTTTCCAAAGTGGCAGTGGTGTCAAAGAGCTCAATGGATTTATTCTTGACCCTCTGGCGGCTCCGTGTTTATCGCCGTTTGCTTTGTCAGCACGTAGATATTTTGAGTGTCTTAAACTAGCGCCTTTGGTATTTGGAAACTATGATCAAACAGTAGAAAGCAAATCGTTGGATAATCAGAATCAAGGGATTGAAAAAACATTGGAAGAGTTTTTAATGGAGTGCTATCTGAACGCAACCATACATAACCCGGCTCGTGTATTCAAACTCTACAGTGGAAACCCACGCTATACTCGGAAGTGTTTAGAAAGGTGTCTTCGGGAGCAACGGGCATACATAACCCGCGATGTTTACAAGAATATCCATAAAACATATGCGAGTCGCCTCATAGGTGCCACGGAAGGTCCAACTCGCAACATCATGCGGCATGTGGCACGTACACTCGACCGACAGGCATTGAGGGCACATGGAGGTCTACTAGAAGCTACCCTACCACCCAAGTTGCCACATTCGCAGCGTTTATTCCTCAGCTCTGCAGTGTGGCGTTCCCCGTCTTCGAGTGAAGAGAAACATCCAGCGACGAAGGTATCGCGTGTCATTGGAGGAAGTGTCGCAATGATGGCTTTGACCATCCCTTATAGGGAGAGGATACAGCAAGTGGTGCAGTCACCGCACGTTAAAGGAGCGCGTTTACCCCATGGGTTCCTGTTATCGCATCCTTTCTTACCGGCAGCTCTAACAGGAGCCTTAGTGGGAGCGCTTCTGCCGTCGTTTGAAGTTCTTGTCTGATCGAACCATTTCAGCTGCTGCTTGAAGCAGCAGCCCCCGTGGCGGCAGACGCAGCGGCTGACGTATCAGTCGCTTGTGCATCATGTCGTGATCTAACTGCTAGACCCGGTACATCAGCAGGACGCATAACACGCTTCGTATTAGAGAACCGTGGAACGACATCATTGGTGTCACTCTCTAAATCCCAGATCGCTAGCTTCCCTTTGGATCCTCCAGCAGCCACAAGCCAGGGAGAATGAGAGTAAATAGAGGAAGCAAATACCTTTCCCTGGGAAGCAAACCAAACGGTGATCAGGGTCGCAATGGCGAACGTCAATTGCAAGAAACACTTACAATGTTAGCAGACTTTGAACGGATGCATGTTGGAGTGCCTGTGTCTGATTGAAGATCCCACACCTTTACGGTCTTGTCGATTCCACTCGTAATCATTAAATCCTTGACGAGGGGTGATAAAGAGACGTTCGTGCATGCCCCAGTATGTGCAGCAATCGTATAGAGATAGTTATCCGGG
Organism: Halocafeteria seosinensis; assembly: GCA_001687465.1. Lineage (NCBI taxonomy): Eukaryota > Bigyra > Bicosoecida > Halocafeteria > Halocafeteria seosinensis. The sequence goes on along the minus strand of LVLI01000196.1, from coordinate 91,755 downwards.
CGCCTGACATCATACGCCATGACAGATCCATCTTCGTCAGACGTAACAAGTATCGCTGGATTGTGAGGCGACCAACATAGCGATTCTATTTCTCCAGAAAGAGGAAGCCACAAAACCTTATCTTTGGAAGCCTTCGTATCAAATACTGCTATATTTTTATCGAAGGAACCACTAGCGATGACGGAATGCTCCGCAGGGTTCCATTGGATGGCCTGCACTTTATCCTTATGGTGGGTAAAGGTACCCACTGCTTGCTGAGTCAGCACATCCCAGACCTTAATCGTCTTGTCCGCGGATGCGGACGCAAGGAGATTCCTATATGGTTTGTTCCAACTTAGAGACATTACCGCGTCACTGTGGCTTCCCTGCTGGAGGGCAGGTCCCTTCTTTATGCCTGATGCCTTCTTCTTTCGACTTCGTCGTTGCAATTTCTGCGCTGTCTTTTCTTCATCTACGCCTCCTAAGACACAAGTGGGTTCCAATGGGTTCATGACGTCCAAATTCCAAATTTCAATACCGGGTTTGAAAGTACCCACGGCAGCATAGCTTCCGACCGGGTTCTTCGAGGGGTCTTGCGTCGGCTGATCGAGCGAAGGAGCACAATCGAGCCACTCTACACACAGTGGAAATGCCGGCAACGTAATATCGTGATGTACAAACAAAGATGCATCGTCTTCGTTGTAGCAATATACTTCCAAACAAGAATGCTCATCCTCCGTGCTTGCACTGATAAGGAAGGTATCGGAAGCGCGGGCAATGTAGTCATCCTCAGATTGCTCACTGTCATTGTCACTTTGATCTTCGCCTTTCTTATCAATGTACGGGTCGTCTTCCGGATCAAGATACTGGTCTTGAATACCCAGATTTTCTGTTTCTTGGTCGTAGTTATCCATATCGAACCCCTCTGGTAACTCTACGTCTTTCAAGGAGTCGAATGCGGCGTCTTGCTCATAGTCATTGTTACCTCCTTCCGGCGCGTTCTCCTCTTGCTCTTCGGCTCCCGAGCCTTCTGCGTCAATATCGTTTTCCATTTGCTCTGCTTGCTCTTGTTGAGCCCTGTGGCAACCATAACAGACAATTCCTGTGTATTAGTAGCATCCACGATCGGTACAGTTCAGTACCAACCTCTCTTCTATCATTGCTCTCTCCTCAGCAGAGTACTCCTGCTTGGCCGGCACTCGTTGAACCGCTCCTCGAGGGATCTGCACACAACATGGGACAGCCAGAATGACTTTAGAGACCGTGCATAGGACAGAATACGTGGAGCACCAGATCCGCCACGTACCCATTTCACACACGAGATCATGGTTAATCGCTATTTTCCAACCAAATGTGGCTCCACTCTACGAGATATAGATTCACCCTATCACAACAGTGCATGTAGACTCCTCCGGAACTGATTCAATACTCTGACATCAGGTATATCCCCTACATAGAGCCATGGAACGCAGCGGTGTCAGTCAGCACCGTAACTTCAACTTAAGCGGCAGTACGGCCTCGGAGTCCCGGACGCGAAGGAGAAGTAGGTACAAACGACAGAAAAATGAGTGCCTTCCAAGAAATGTATTACAGACGATTCGCAAACACGAAAGAAGACTACCTTTTTGCGTGGAAGTTCTACGATAGTGGCCACTACGAATCATTGGTTGCCTCCTGGGAACGCTTACTCTTGTTGCCCAATAAATTATGAGCCTTACACGTGCTCAACTCCTTTTGCTTTGGAACAAGGTTGTATGCACACAGTCCACGTGTTATAGCAACCGAATCGTCCCATTGTGGAGCAGAGAAGCGGGACAGAGTAGTCTATCGTGAAGGGGGTTCTGATGTGTCTGCGTTCCTTGATTTTTGGTCCGCAGATGTATGGACGTGTTTCCGCATTTCTTCTGTCCATTCCTTTATCCTTTCTGAATCACTCTTATCTTCTTTCTTATCATCCGTATCCCACGCACTAACAGACTGCTCATCACCGGTTCGGAAAAATGTATAACTCAGTGTGACATCGCGAACATCATGCATAGATGGGTCATCCACGAAGTCAGGGTCTATATAAAAAAATACCTGAAGTTCCAAACAACCAATAAACGATTGCTATCGGAGAATATCTATCTCCCACAAGTGACCCACATGACTACTTACCGGCATGTCAATTTCCTCCTTGGGTCTCAGTCTTTGCTCTTCAAAGCAGAAACACTGGATTTTATTAAAATGCACCCCAGCTTTCATAGGAGTAACATTGTACGTCGAAACCCCTGTGATAGGTTGCTTTGTGGGGTTGTGTGCCCTGAAGAAGGCCAACGCTGTTTCTCCCGGAACCACACGCACAGCCCTTTGCTGTGGTACAAACTTCCAAGGCATCGAGTCGCTTGTATCTGCTGCAAAGTATACTGTAATTGGCCTAGCTCCCTCCACGGGCTTCATCCTCTTGAATTTTTCCACATCAGCTGTTTGTGTAGTCCCTCCAAATCCCGTGGCTTGACAAAACATGCGGTAAAGTGGGACAGCCGCGTACGAAAGTCCAATCAGTCCAACTATCCCAGACAGTGCATAGATAGCATACTGAACATTCTTTTCATCTCGCTCTGTCCTAGAGCTCCTATCCGAAGAGTTAGAACTCTTGTTGTTATGGGAACCACTTGAAGTGCTGAACTCTCGTCGACTTTGCTGACGTATGAACGACGTATCTGGCGCCCTTCCCTTTACATGCAAGTACCTCAAGGAAGCGCAGATATAAGGTTGACGGCATCCTGAAACCGGCGCGCAAGTGGCGAATTTGTGCTTGGCATAGCTCTGAGAAAGGCCACCGCCTCCACCACTTCGTCGTGCTACTGACAGCAAGGCTCTACTCGCCAGCATTGTACTCCTGCACTAACTAATAGACCTAGCTCTAATATAATAACATGTTGCTTGCATGAAACGTAACAAACTAGAATGACATGGTTGCGTAATATTCTGTTGTGAACTGAACTAAGCTTCACACGGAGCTACAGTTTACCAACAGCAGATGCAACACGGGCAATTCCTCTCACAAAATTCTGCGCGCTTACTTTTCGTTCGAGAGCCGTTTCGAATTGCACTGGGATCTACCGTCGTATCATTGCCGTCTTCACTGCCGATATTTACCACTTCCGGGTCGTCGACACGACCATCTTCAGCGGTGGGTAAGCCAAGAGTTGCATGGTTAGGTCCACGTAACGTGGCGGCCTTATCAACAATCCACCAAATTGTCATTCCTTCGGCGAACATCTGTTCTTGACTTAGTTGTAGCTTTTGTTTGTGAACGAGCACCCCATTCAACTGCATGATGCCCATACTATCCAGACCCAACGAATTAATTGGCACATTTGTCGGAATTGCTGACGGATTGCTCTCTCCCAACAGGTTCGCTACCTGTCGCTGGATTTCGTGAGCTAACTGAGGTCCTTCTAGGAGCGTTGCCTCCTCAGCATCGCCGCGTTCACCGTCAGCCATTGACGCTTCGGCACTAGACTTCACCCAAGAGAAGATAATCACTTTCGATTTAGGATGCCATTTCATCTTTTCTTCCTTTTCCTTGTTTTCCGTTTTCCCCTTGTTCAACTCGGCTAGATCAACCAATGCTCGTTTGTTCCACTTCCGCGCTATTTTACCGCTAGTGGTTTTGACAGCCCCATGAGGTTTAACGAGGAAAATGACCCCCGGTGATATTCCATGGTCAGACAATATTGCACGGCTAATCTCACCACAGAGGCGATCTAACTTACTCTTGCTTTCATGCTCGTTCCGAACTTCTACAATAACGGCAAGCGTTTCACCGCTTTCAGCAGTTTCCGTTGACGAAACTTCTGAGTCGTTCAAATGCACCCCGTGTCTATAAAGAACCTGATGAGCTGCATTGACCGCCTCTACGGAAACACTAAAAGCAGCTATACCTCCCGGACGCACGTTCTCAGTGTTGCATGTCTGGACAGTGTATTCTATATCTTGGGGAAAATGGTTCCTCCCTCGTAATATAATAACATCCTTTTCCCTGCCAGCGATAAACAGCTCCTCCTCATACACAAATCCTAAGTCTCCCGTTCGCAACCAACCCTTAGTATCTTCAGGAAGTAGATGTCCGTTAAAAGTTTCTTCAGATTTTTCCTGCATTCCCCAATACCCTTTTGCCTGAGAATTGCTCTTAATCCAGATTTCGCCTACTTTTCCTTCCTGTAATTTTTCTCCAACGTTCCCCTTGCTCTCATCATCAGCACCCTCTTCCGTCTCCTGCGCCAAGGGTTTTGCAACCACGACCCTAATGTTTTCGTTCTTATAAGTGTTGCCACATCCAATCATGTCGACAGTGGCACGAGTAAAGTTTGGCTGGTTACCGTCGCTATCAGCGACACTTTCCCATTTTCCGAGGTGGATGCTGTCCGGACTACCGGAGCTGGCTATGACGTCCTCGTCGGAATGCCAATTCCATTTCATCATAGGTTTCACTACGTTCTCTGCTTGAAAGGCATCTTTGTCAATTCGTAGCCTCAACCTACCACCATCACAGACGTACACTGTGTGCTCCGCAAGTCCGAAACCGGGCTTCATTGCAGACGGTTTGAGACCATACTTGGCGAATCGCCTCAAAAACGTATCCACTGAGGACAACGTGATGGGTTCGGCGGCATTGAAAATATGCTTTACGGAAGATAGATCAATAGGGTACTTGGCTGGAGGAACCTCACCTAAGGTGTCAATGTCGTCTTTGGGAACTTCACGGGGAGTTCGATCAAGTCCTTTCTCTTCCCACTTCCGCGAAGTGAGCGCATAACCAAAGTTTGGCGCTTGGAGATGTGTTGCTCTGAAGATGCTTACAGTGCGAATCCAGAGAGAAGTATCCTTGATAAACGTCAGCGGTGACATGTAGATGCCCGACCCACCGCAATATAAGGTACCCAAATAGCTGCCAATCAGTCCCATGTCGTGATACTGGGGCAACCACGAAGCGACCCTTGTATCCGTAGAAGCATCCAAACTAGATACAATGCAATTGAGATTATGCGATAAATTATCGTGAGTAATCATGACCCCCTTTGGTTCACTTGTACTTCCACTAGTGTATTGCAGGAATGCAACGTCTGCTCTTTGAGGAGACGGAAGCTTCCCCGATACTTCCTCATCTTCTTTCGATAAATACTGCTTGCCTTGCTCCACAAGATTTTCGTACTCTAACCAAGGTAAATCTGGCCATTCTAATGTCGTTTTGCCCTTCCCAATTAAGCGTTTGGCGGTTTCAGCCAGCTGACCAGCTTTCTTTGCTGAGTCATAGGATTTGTGACTGATTACAAGTTTGGCGTCGCAGGATTTTTGAATAGATGCAAACATATACAAATTCTTTGACAAATTCCGAGGGTCTGGTGGGTAGACCTGCATCGCAACAGTTATTATGGAAGGTCTCTAAATGACGCGTACCACAGTCAATAACCCTACTTACTGGTACAGCAATGAGGCCGGCGCGCACGCATGCTAAAAAACACACTATGAACTTCGTCGACGGCAAGAATGTTAGCAGCACTCTGTCTCCTTTCTCAACTCTGCCAGGTGAACATATTAATCGACGTTGTCTAACATAGTACGTTTATTGGATGCCCGGATGTGTAGCACCTTACTCTTTGGACTCTGACAACGCCAGCGCCATAGCTTTGCTCTGTTCATCGACCTCCTGCATGAAACTTACCGAGTAGCTCAAGTAACATGATGAATGACATTCCCTCGGGGATTGCTCATGTCTTACCTTGAATGTAAGCTTCTCCGCCACTACCCCGTGATCGTTAAGAAAGCGATACAGTATCTGCGCGTCAAGACGGACATGGCCACTGTCGATGGCTGGGCAAGCCCATAACAACACAACACCACCATACACGTACTTTTTCCGGTTGTAGATCTGTCCAATGCTGCAGACGGTCCAATAAGGTATCTGGAGGGCTGCTCTCCTCCGCGGCAGAAGCGCGTTCAGAACCATCTTGGTCTACAGCGGCCATTGTCCTTGGTCTGGCTAATTGGGGTTACTACAGTGACGCTATCGAGAATGACCCTGGGAAGGAGTAGCAATTCCTTGCACTGGAGGTTCTGGGGTTATCAGTCCGGATATCAATTCTATTCGCAAGGCTGAATACAGCGTATGTAGCCTGCACTTACTATAGTTGAAGCTGAATACAGACCCCCAGGGGGCTACGGTATGATAGTATGTACCTGTAAAAAGCCTGAGTCTATGACTCTTGCCCACAATATCAAGGGGAATGCAACAGAAGGTTACTACGTTAGAAAATATTGCGTGGATACATTGACGAATGTTGGCAGGGCGGGAAACCGTAATGTGCATTACTAGGTTCAGAAGAACCATCGTGGCTCAGTCAAGTTGTGCTAACGGCGGCGACTCGATACTGATCAACATGGACCAAGCGCCACCTATCACTATTATATTCTAGTGTAGGTAGTTTCAACCCTGTTTTGATCCACCATTGGAAGGAGGCTGCGGGAGATATTGTGCAGTCATACCAGTGCTTAGTGCAGACGTTGAATGCTGTATCTGACCCTGGGGTTGATACATGGACGCTGTCGCGTAAGAATACATCCCTGGTTGGAGATCAGTTGCACCAGCTCGTTCGTTTCCTGGAACATAAAGAGTGGGACTACGGAAGTCTTGAGTAACGCCGCCTCCATTCGACGGAGCACCACCCGCAAAGTTCAAAGGCGGGTACCCCATTGTCGCAGTATACCTCTGATACCCGCTCGGTGCCGTTGCTGTCGAGACACCCGGTCGCTCCGCAGCATTATCTACATTCAGTGCAACCGCCCCGGGCTCCTGAGAAGGTTCTAATGGACGCATTCCCGTAGGAATTGCCTGCTGTAAATAGTCGGCGAAATATGCGTGGCTATTGGAAGTGGCAGCTGGAAGACTGTGGGTCTGGTCCACGGAAGCAGCAGCACTTGCAGTCCCTCTCTTGGATTTCCGGGACGCTTTCTTGCCTGATGTTGCAGAATTTGAAGAACGACTGGAGCTGGGAGTTGGTGATGACCCCGTACTGGATTGAGTACGCTGTAGGGGGAGCCATACCCTTTTCCGTTCATTGCGGAACCAATCAGACACCTGGGTAACCGACATGTTACATCGCTCTGCAAGTTTCTTCTTTTCCTGCAGTCCCAAAATTCGTAGCCACGCGTGAGTACTGCAGCGGCGAAAACAGACCTACACTGATGTATTGTTCTTACGTTTTCGTCAGGATATGGATGTGACCAATGCTTAATGTCTGCCATCCAGTATTTTAGTATAGCTACTTGCTGAGGTTGCAATCTTCTTGTCCCTTTGGTGAGCTTCAGTTCTGTTAAGTAACCCTCGGGTAACTGCGCGTTTGGGAAGGAAGCGAAGTTCTAGAAACACGGGGTGGAAACATTCAAACGAGTAGACACACTTACGTTTGGATGCGGGGTGAAGTTTTCTGGCTTTTCGAAAACCACATCTTTGTCTGGATCGACAACAGCATCATCAAGCTGGGTCGATGATTTTCTTGACCTTTTTCTAGAACCCCTTGAAGAATGTTTGGAAGGGGTTGAAGCCGAAGCCGATGCCACAGGCGTTGGCGTCTCTGTTGAGTCTCCGAGAGTCAGTGTTGGGTCTTCCAGGGTTCCTTTTCCATGCTTGAGCCCAGAAAGAGTTTCGATAATTTCTTTTGAATGTATCGTGTTCTGTTGCGCCAGCATTTCGGCTTGTTGTTCGGTGGCACTCTGTTGGCCCATGCTTTCGGTGTTCAGGGTGTTCAGAGCGTGCTGCTGAGAAGTGGTCAGCCCTGAGGAGGGCGTGCTGTAGGGCGCTGTCGTTGCTGACATATGAGGTACATGCAATTGTGCGGCTCCGGGAGCATGGAAAGCGGTAGCGTTGTTAGCTAGGTTTCTGTGTGAGTGAGTGGGTTGGGCCCGTGTGCCCCAGGCAGCATTGTCCATCACGTCTGAGTTAATTAACTCATCGAACAGGCTACCGTAAAGTCGAGTGTGTGGATAGACGGTCCGGAGACTACTGGAGCTGTATAGGTTGTTGCCCTGCCTTGGCAATGCTCGTTCGTCTTGTCCGAATGCCGGGAAAGCTGCGATGGGCGTGAAAGTCCTTCCAGATTCGTGGGTGGAGCTGTCTTTACGGACACCAGGTCTCGTGAAGCCCGAAGAGGACAAATCAACGGACGTAGTTGGTATCGACTGCGGCTCTATGGAGACATTTGCTGGTATAGATGCATGCTGTAGCGTCTGCTTCACCAACGTTTGACGAGGACCACGACAATTCTGTCCGAGCGATTGTTCTGCGCAAGGCACGGAAGAGCAGCGGGGTAAGCAAAACGTCCGCCCGGTGATCAAGAAAACGACAAAAAAGACACCAGATGCGGAAAACAGCCCTTTTTGGCGCGCGCCCCTATGCCAAGGGTTGGATAGATGCCTCCAGGGAAGGATGTTGTACCCTTGCTAATACATCATAAGGCCCCTCAACACTTTACACATCTATTTCGATCGTTTTATCGCACAGAAGGTCGGAACACACACTAATACCAGGCTTGACAAGGACTTACCTGTAGTGCCGCTGGAGTGCCCTGCTGGCTGAACATTTTGCTGGGGAATGCTCTCACCACTTTGAACTGCAGCGAAACAAGTAAACAACCAATGCCTACATGGAGCATAAAATCCCGAGCGTTAGAATAATCCAAGACATACACTCTACCGGCACCTCTTGGCTGTTTCTGACTCCGTGTTCCGCAGAGGGTGGTTCCAACGAGGTAGAGTCATTGCTCCTTTCAAATGGAGGGAAAGCAGAAGAACCAAATTCATCCTCGAAGGGCCTTCCTTTTCTCGGTGCGGTAGTAGGCGGAAGTGCATCAACGCTAGCGTCCCGGCAGTCTGTGAGTTGCACGTAAGACGTCGTGGTTACTGTCGAGTGAGCGTGGAATGCTTGACTTACTGCTGCTGCTGCTAGGTGCAGATGATTTCGATTCGTGAATACTAGTGGGAGACTTATGCCAACCGTCTACCAGGCTCGCCCTGGAGCCCCATATGGATGTCGAATCGGGTTCAAGGCTCTCCTCATAATGAGCTGGCTTGTTGTCGCGATCCTGACTCTCGTCGTCCCTTGTCCTCGTCGAGCTGGATGAGCTATTGTCCATCGTTATGCCATTCTGTTGATGCTCGCCCTGCAAAGTAAGAAGCGGGAACAACATTAGGAACGGTTATCATCACAGAATTTCCCGTGTGTGATTATCCCGCAAACAGAATGGCGGAATATCGTCTGGAAGGCCCCATGGTATTATGGCTTCAGCACTCCTATCAAAGAGAGTCCAAACAACATGGAAGAGTCGAATATCAAGCGGAAGTGATTTGGATACATCCGAGTCAACAGGTATGCTCCCACAGACTCATAGACTGAGAGTGAGTTTCACCCCAGTGCGTCCACCACCCCGCTTTTCTCCCGTTCTTCTCAAAAACACAAAACAAGCAACAGAGAGAAACGTCATTTTAGTACCTGGAACTTGAGCTCGCAAATATCGTCCATCAATAGAGAGTCCATAGTCATAAGTCAAAAACCCCAAAAACTAGGAAGAACAAGAGGCCGTGAAGCAGAGACTCCTGGAGCGGAGAATACTAACACAGGCAATGGCGCTTTCTCTAAACGGTGAGAATGTGCCAGACGGGGATACCAGCACGGGAAGCTACTTTACGGGTGCTGGCAGACTCAACGTTCTCACTCTAGCTAGAGTAAACAAAACAAGTCGAGTCAACAAGGAGCACTGGCTCACTTCAACTTTAACGCCGGAGTCAAGGCAAGGAAAGATTGACAGGTTGTTGAGGAGTCAGTGAACTGGATCCCCTTGCTGTCGCCTGCGGGCGTTAAGCCGTCTTCCTCCCGTTATATCTCCGCGACGCAGTACAGGGCGGTCAATTCGGCTTTATTGGTGACGCTTGGTTAAACATTGAAACAAGCACCACTATCCTCGATGAACACATCTTTGAGATCGAGAACGCGGACGGAGGATTTTCTGGCGGGAACACGCGACTACGGCGAAAGCATAACCGACGCCTTGGCTCTTGCAACAATACGAGCTCGCTTCTCGTGGAATCTGATCCCCGAGGACAATACAACCTCGGGAATCAATACAGTTATTGTTTACTAGAAACTACAACCGTATGGTTCACATACAAGGAATAGAGTCAAGAAAGTACGTACTCTTTGTATTCTGGCTAGCTGGCGTAGCTCGAGCTTGAGTACAGTCCAAGAGCCGCACTTCCCACGTCCCACTCAACGGTACTGTGAATTCTACCGTGTAAGCGTTTCTCTAACACATGTAGAAGGCAAAGGAGGGACAAACCATGCCTTCTATACATTCTGACACAGAAAAAAACTGTGGGGATTAGGATCCTTCCAATGACTCGTTGACTCGGTTGACTCATTGCAAACGAAGAACCCAGAGCATGTATTCTTAGGTACAGTAGCAGGTGGGGCTGGAATGTGCTTTGGAACGAAAAAACTATGAACACTTCAAAATGCTTTTACGTTTGCGAACTTCCGGGTTTTTGAATATGAAGTCGGAGTAGTGCTGCATACCGAGCACTAAACTCCGAACCCCTTTGTTCTGTGTTCTGCAAGTCCTCTGTCTTGCCCATTCTTCCTGAGGGCTAGGTGCTTGGGTGAACGTTACTGGGAATCGTTACCTACCGTGACCTACAACTGCATCTTAACCGGTGATGCAATGACCCATGGGTGTAAGATGTAACGTAACGTGAACGGAAGCATTATTGACCCACACCAGAACACGTTGTAACAGGGTTTCAATTTGAAGACTTTCAAGTAGCGTCCCAACCCTTTGCAGATCGGTGAGTTACTTTTATCGGTGTATTTTACTCTTGTATCCATTGAGTCGTCTACATTCCTTTGGAGTGGTTGGTCTTAACGAAGTACACTTCCCGTTTAACTCTTATATTCATCTGGATATTTCTCCATATGAGCATGGAGTGCTGTCTCTTGCTGAATAAGGTGCAGCGGTTTGACATCATACACATCGCCGAACAAATGTTCAACAGAAGGCTTTTCCTTTGCTTCCGCGGTATTCAGTGCCGTTAATACATCTTTCCGCTCTTGTTTTAACATCTTCTTATCCTCTTCTTCTGTGAGGTAGCCTTGGCTCAAAAGGAATTTCCTCATTCGCACTATCGGATTATTTGTCTCTTTCCAGTAGTTGATTTCATCAGCAGAGCGATATCTGGTGGAATCGTCAGAAGTAGAGTGGTGGCCTTCGCGGTACGTCATCGCCTCCACAAGAACTGGTCTCTGTTGACCTACAGCGATCTCTCGCGCACGTTCAGTTGCTTCTTTCACTGCAAGAATATCATTTCCATCTACGCGCAAAGTATGCATCCCATATCCTACTCCATGGGGAGCAATACCGTCGCCTCCGTACTGTTCTGAGGAAGGAGTAGAAATAGCATAGCCATTATTCCTCACGAAGAAGATCACCGGACCACCGAGGGTAGATGCGAAATTCAGAGCTGCATGGAAATCACCTTCAGACGCCGCTCCTTCCCCGAAGTAGCAAATCACGCATCTACCGGTGCCTTTCAGTGCGTACGCAGCGCCAGAAGCCTGGGGAATCTGGGTGCCAAGAGGAGACGATATGGTTTGAACATTCAACGACCGATTGCCGTAGTGCACTGGCATCTGTCTCCCCTTGGCTGGGTCATCTTTATTTGAGAAGCACTGATCCGCCATCATTTGGAGTGTAAAGCCACGCCACATAAGAACACCAGCCTCTCTATATTGTGCATACACCGGATCGTCTGACCGCAGTGCCATTGCACTTCCAACCTGGGCACCTTCCTCCCCCGAATTCTGCTATAGCGAAAACAAAAAAGTACCGTATCTGAAATGTCGAGCAGCGGAAGAGCGACCGAAGGGCTTCATACCTGCATGTAGAAGCTGATCCGCCCTTGCCGTTGCGCATCGTAGAAGACAGTATCCATCGCTTGTACACGGCTCATATACGTGTACATTTTCAAGAGTTCATCCTTGTCAAACTTGGATCCATCAACACCGTTTCTCAATGTCCCATCAGGATTCAATAGGCGGTAGACTGGATATTTCTCTTGTTGATCCGGCGGATGCGTATCCAGTGAATCCACCACTTTGAGCTTGACGTTCCCAGGAAACTCAGCTGCAAACAGAAAAACAAAGAAATAATACCGATAACAGCCATATAAGAGTACGATACGGAGAGAAAACTCCACCCAATATTCAGTGACATACCATATTCCTCCGTGCTGAACAAGGCTCGGAACGCATACTGTCCCACATTCTGCAGGCGTCCAAAACGACTCCATTTCATTTCCATACGAATATCCGCTGTGAACAGTAGATAATACAGGACTTACGCTTGCTCCAAAGGAGTTGATAACTGCGGGACATGCCGTCTTTGGTTTAATAATAGGCTTGAAAGATCTGCAGCCAACAGAGACAGCACGTCGGACCAACATGATATGCCTTGTCTACACGCGTGCTTCTTCTTTTCTCTACAGAAGGACGAGGTAAAAAGAAGAACAATGGATACCAAAGATTGTGAATACGCTCAACACATACAGTTCATCGTGTATGGGCTTAGTGAAGGCTGCTCGGAAAACTTGTGGGCCAAGTTGTGGCTACAGTAGGAAGCAAACAATTGTTTCACTCAGAAATTGTGGTCTTGTTTGCCCCATTTGCAGTGCTTTCGTGGCTGTATACGCACACAGAGTCGGAGAATTGGTCAATTAAGAGGCTCAGATAGTCCCAAATAGTATCCTGCTCTTCTAACACACGCAGAAACTGAATTTACAGCCCACAGAAGTGGGTGTGGAGAGATCACAAATCCATAGTTTGTTTTGTCGTGGGCCATTTTCCCATGCTTTTTATTATCATACCCGTGGAGTTATAGCCAAAATGGCAACTACAGTAGAAACTACGAATGGTGGCTCCTTCAGTGGAGATTTCATGGGCCAGATCCAGGCTTTCTTGGAGCAAGATGAGGACTTGGCGCATGAGGAAGAGGTCAGTCGAGCCCCTTATTCACTCAGTCCTTGGTGGGAATATATTAAAGCAAAGCAGAATTCGTCTTCCAAAATTCGAAATGTCATCTACGAGAGAGCTGTCAAACATTTGCCGGGAAGCTACAAGCTCTGGAGAGCGTACTTGCACGACAGAATGAGACAAGTAAGCAGTTAACACTTTGACACTGTCCATGGGATGAACACGTGAATTTCGTTGGTGTTGCAGGTTCGCAAGAAGTGCCCAACTGATCCTGCGTACGAAGTAGTAAATAATACATTTGACCGAGCGCTTGTGTACTTGCATCGGATGCCTCGCATTTGGTACGGCTGGGATGCTCGTCTTGCATGAGTGGCGCAGCAACTAGTTACACTTTCTTTGCGATGTGCAGGCTGGACTATTGTGACTTCTTAATGAAGCAAGGGTTGATAACAAAGACAAGGAGAACATTTGACAGAGCCCTACAAAGTTTACCTATAACTCAACACGAGCGAATATGGACTCTCTACTCCAAGTTCGTCGAACAGTCTGGTGTATGGGAAACGGCGGTTCGTGTCTTCCGAAGGTTGATGCAATTCGATAGCTCTCACCGTGAACGATACGTAGAATATTTGCTCGAAATTGGTAATTACGATGAAGCAGCCAACCAACTATCTATCATTGTTAATGATGAGGACTTTAAGTCTCGAGAAGGCAAGACGAAGCACGAACTGTGGATGAAACTCTGTGAGGTAGTTAGCAAGCACCCTCATGAAATAAAATCACTAGATGTCGAACCAATTATAAGGTCAGGATTGCGACGATTTACCGACGAGGTTGGAAAACTATGGTGCTATTTGGCAGATTACTACATTCGCTTGGGTAGTTTTGAGAAGGCTCGTGATATCTATGAAGAAGGGATCCAGACGGTTATTACTGTTCGCGATTTCAGTACAATTTTCGATGCCTACGCTCAATTTGAGGAGACTCTTTTAACAGCGAAAATGGAATCTCAGGGAGATGACGAAGAAGAAAGCGCCCAAGTTGACCCTAACGACTACTCCGTGGATCAGCTTGATAAATTATCTGCGCAAGGGGACGATACGAATCTTCGAATTGAACGGCTAGAACTTCTCATGGATCGGCGACCCGTTCTCTTGAATTCGGTTTTGCTTCGTCAAAACCCACATAATGTCCACGAATGGCACAACCGTGCAAAAATTTTCATTCAGAGAGATGACGCCGAGAAGGTTATCTCATGTTACTCTGAAGCTATTAAAACTGTAGACCCATGGAAAGCGGTAGGCAAGCCCTACACTTTATGGGTAGCATTTGCAAAATTTTATGAAAAGCACGAGGATTTGGACAGCGCAAGAGTTGTGTTTGACCGGGCAACGAATAGCAATTATAAGACCGTAGATGAGCTAGCAAATGTGTATTGTGAGTGGGCAGAGATGGAAATACGTCATGGGAATTATCAGAAAGCACGGGAAGTAATGCAACGAGCTGTTAGACCACCATCGTGGGCCAGAACAAATAGGAAACAGACGGTTGGACACGGGGGTAAAACTCCTAATTCCGCTGCCGATAAACTGCACAAGAATGTTAAGGTATGGAGCCTGTTCTTGGATTTGGAGGAATCACTAGGAACAATTGATTCCACTAAAGCTGCCTATGAAGAAGCCATCGACCTTCAAATCGTAACGCCACAAGTAAGTGTCGTTAATCTTTAATCTTAGGTTTTTGTCACAGTGCCTTGTATTTAAGAGTACTTAATTTATTCCCATTTCAGATGATACTAAACTACGCTGACTATCTTGAAGAACATAAATATTTTGAAGACTCATTCCGTGCTTTTGAAAAGGGTATTGCCGTTTTTGACTATCCACATGTCCAAGAAATATGGCTAGCTTACTTAAAAAAGTTTGTCAGTCGCTACGGAGGCAAGAAGCTGGAGCGAGCCCGGGATCTTTTCGAAGTACGTGAATGGCTAGATTCACGTGGTCTTTGTCTGAAATTCGTGATTACGGCCTAATGTTTGGTTTTGTGCAGCAAGCTGTGGAAAAAGTACCACCGGAACACGCTAAGCCACTGTATTTACTATACGCGGAAATGGAGGAAAATCATGGCCTAATACGCCATGCTATGGCTGTGTATGGTACGTGGACTGTTTTCTCGGTACAGCATGACTTTTTCTGCTTTTGCACATGTCCTGTGACTGTTTTCTTAATGTACAGCTCGAGCAGTTGATGCTGTCGATGCGAAGAAGGACATGTATGACGTATTTCTGAGATGGCTAGAGAAAGCTGAAGAGTATTATGGCGTCACATCCACACGTGATATCTATCAGCAAGCTATTGACAAACTACCAGATGAACAAGTGGTTGATATGTGCATGCGATTTATGAAGATGGAACGAAAACTGGGTGAAGTGGATCGTGCTCGTGCTATTTTGCAGTACTGTTCGCAGCTGTGTGATCCAAGAACTCATACTCAGTTTTGGAAAGAATGGCATGACTTTGAGGTCGAATATGGTAATGAAGAGACGTACAGAGATATGTTGAGGACCAAACGTACCATCCAGATGCAATTCTCTAGCGTGAACTTTACCGCTGCCGACATGCTTACTGATATGCCTTCAGCTCCCTCTGATGCGGCAGCAGAGGCTGAAAGAGAAGCCTCTTCACAAATCCCGCAAGCTTCCGCTGGGTTTGTTGGGAAGCGACAGCATGAAGGTGATTCTATGCAGCGTTTGGAAGAGCAAACTGCCAAGATAGCAAGGAAAACTGGCCAAACTGCTGCCGAAGAGCAGCAATCACAGAAGCAAGAAGAGGCTGCCAAGGATGAAAATGAGATCGAGGTCGAGGAGCAACCAGTCCCAGATGAGGTATTTGGCTCTGCCCTCCAGGAGGAGAAATCACAGGCGAAGAAGAGTGTAAAATATTAGATCATAATACAACAAGTCCTTAGCACTGTACGAGTACGACCCGGTAGATAGCCCAGCCAGTAGCACTTAAAGACCGTGATTTGATGATATTTCTGTCCACAGCAAAGCAAGCATGCTGCAATTCACCTAGATTTCATATTGCCACAGTATACTCACTCAGTAGAAATAAAATAAGAAGGCCGTAATGAGCTCCTCTTCCAGCACAAGTAGCGCCAGCGCTGCCTCTACTGGGGCAGCAGCACCTTCCACCTCCACAGCCTCTTCCACGGCTGCAAAGAGTGGTTCCAGAGGGACTCCTATCCAAATGCCGAGTGCCGTGAAAGCCCCCTCCCAGCGCCAAATGGACGATGCAGTGGTGCAGCAGCACGTGGACGCCTATGGAGTCGGTGAAGAAGCCCAGGAGCAAACCCCTTACCATGCCCAAGGTGAACATATTGAGGCCTCCGTGGAGCGCGTCCACAGACGCATGCAAGGGAGCCGACGACAACCTGCCCCTCCTGGAGAACAACAGCGTGTAACATTCGAGTTAGATGAGGAAGAAGAGGAGGAATCGGGGGCTGGAACATCTGCTTCGGAGGGACCGCAAGCTAATCCAAAGAGTGCCAAAAGCCCTATTTGTTGTATTGTACTAGGCATGGCTGGAAGTGGCAAAACGACTCTTTTGCAGAGAATAAATTCACATTTTCATGGGCAGAACCGAGTGCCGTACTTGATGAATTTGGACCCTGCTGTGGCGAAGTTGCCGTACCCAGCGAATATTGATATCAGAGATACAGTCAAGTATAAGAACGTCATGAAGCAAGTAAGAATTCGAGTTTTGTTGCCAAAAGACTCTTTGGCTCGTTCGCAGCGCGAATACAACCATAACAACGTTTTGTCGTGAAAATACAGTACGGGTTAGGGCCCAACGGAGCTATTATGACTTCTTTGAATCTGTTTTCGACGCGATTTGACCAAGTTATTAACATAGTTGAGAAACGTTCACAGCAACTAGAGTAAGACTTGGCTTGACGAATTACCTATTTGTTTGTGTGCTAGAGAGTGTAATACATCACCACTGCAGCCATTTGTTCGTCGATACACCGGGACAAATAGAAGTATTTACATGGTCAGCATCAGGAAGCATCATTACGGACACTCTTGCAGCAACTCTCCCAACATGCTTAATTTATGTGGTTGACACTCCTCGATCAGCCAATCCTGTAACGTTCATGAGTAACATGTTGTATGCATGTAGTATTTTGTACAAAACGGTAAGTTGATGACAAACTAAGACGGTGTGCAACAGATCTTCTATGCTCTGATGAGCTACTATGTGCAGCGGCTACCCTTCATTGTTGTGTTTAACAAAATCGACGTAATGAGACATGAGTTTTTGCTAGAGTGGATGCAAGACTTTGAAGCGTTCCAGGTGAGTCATTGTATCTGCTCCCAAGGGATGCAATAAACGAACAAACCGTCTGCGTGATTCTTGGTGCAGGAGGCATTGGACGCTGAACAAGATCAAAGCTATGTTAATAATTTAACTCGGAGTATGTCTCTCTTATTGGATGAATTTTACCAGAACCTGCGATGCGTTGGATTCAGTGCTGCAACGGGAGAGGGAATGGATGATTTGTATGCAGCTGTAAGTATTTTCGCAAGGCATCTAATTACACATGATTCATATGATTTCTTTCACACCATGTGGTGTCGTGCAGATAGAGGAGGCTTCCGTAGAATATAATGAAGTGTACCTACCGGAATTGCAGAGTAAAGTGGAGGAACGAAAGAAGAAAGCGGAAAGTGACAAGCAGAATAACTTGCAAAGGATTCGAAAAGATCTCGGTATTTCTTCTAAAGAAGGTCAAAGTGGTGCAAGTGCTAGCGGCTCCACCGACCAAAGACAGAAGCATGCCGGTTATAAGCTCGGGGGATCAGATGAGCTTCCCCTGGGAGTTTCCTCCGTTAGGCCCGTAGAGGAGGACTGATTCAGTTCGACCACGACGCGGGTTGCGTCTTAAAATAAGCACAGCTTTACCGCACCAACCTCTACTTGTTTCCCCTTTATCTCGCTTTCCGCCGTTGCTTCTTTTTGTCTAGTAGAATATCTACCTACAACTACTTCCTCAGCTTCACCCACGAGAACTGCATGATCTCCTTGTGAGTGCAAGGAATGATTGACGGAGTGCCTGCGGAAGCGTCCAGTGGCCGTCCACAAGCTTCTCCAGCGTAGAATTGGTAAGGTTCCTGGGCGCTATTTAGACGGTAGACGCGCAATTTTTAGAGCTTTCCCATAAGTATAGGGACTACAGTACAGTACAAACACGATGGCATTCGGAGGGTGTCGACAGTATACGTATCTGGTATTGATATTCTTCCTGGTAGTGTTTGCTTTCGCTACACAAGGACAGGTCTTTATAGCATGGGTATGTGTGTCGATGGAACCCTTCGAAGGGTGCATGTATACTCTTCATTGACCGCCCGTCTGAAATGCAGGCATTTCTAGCTGGATTATTTGTGACATTACTCATCTTTGACTGCTTGTTTGCTGGGGACAAAGAGTTCATATTCGAGCCGGATCTTAAGGTAGGATTCCCCACAGCTTTGAAACCCTACAGTATGATTCTTTACCATATATGACATTGGCTTTCGCAGAACTATATGCGAGAAATGCAACCCAATTACTAAGCAGCGCTCTTCTCTAGCCACCGCTTGTCTGTGGCCGTAGATCGATGCAGCCAGCGGAATGAGGATGATCATCCGTTCTTAGAAAGCCAGAGGAGCCCGTCTCATGATTCCCAATGTGTCTTGCTTTCAAGTATTCCCAGTTGATTATTGTTTATGTACTTCGGGAAGACGAAGCAGCTAAGAGAAGGTCTTTGGTCTACACACCAACAGGCAAGTTGCAAGATATATCTGCGTCGCATTGAGAGAAGTCATTTAAGGAAAATGAACAGCGTTATTGGTGTGGCTTGTATCATTATTATGTCTTTACTCTCTTCCATTACTATTTTCATTGGCTTTGTCATCGGGTGTCAACTCTGGGCGAGGCGGAGGAGGTCGTAGCTTCCTCCTCTTCTGAGAATTAGGGATTAAAGAAGCCAAGGCGGTGTCTTCAGCGGAATCGTCATCAAGGAGCCGCTTGGGTCTTCTCCCTTCCACTGCGGCGTTAGACGAAGGCGAAGCATCCATCGGGTCTGTAAACGCAGAAGAATACTCACGATGTTGAGCGGGAGGTGAGCGCGATTGCTCTAATTTCTGTAGAAATCTTCGAGCAGCAGGGGAAAGCGTTTCGCGCGAAACGGCATTCCGATGCATCTGTGTTCGGCTCCGCGAAGGGGTCTGAAAGGAAGACTCAGGAAAATAACTTTCTTGAGGCTGTACTGTGGCGGCACATACTGCATCTTTCGTAATATCATTGCCATCGTCGTCGCTTTTCTCTTGAGATGCAGACTTCCTTTCCGGAGTCGACGGTGTATATAAGTATTGAAGATAGGAAGACTGCATCATTCCTGGCACGTCTTTGGATACAGGGACCCCTTCTTCATGAACTAAGGCGTTCTTTTCCCCACTGTCTTCGCCATCGCCATCCTCATCCTCATCGCGTGTCACAGCAGTAGGGCTCGCCGCATAGGGTACTGGGCCGTTGACTAACTGGAGGCCCATCCGTTGGAGCACATCAGCCTCGTCATGCAACTCGAAAGTTCCGTCAAATGAAAATGCCACACTTTGTTTCGAGCTACTGTCTATGTTGACTTCAATGTTTGTTGAAGAGGGCACAGAGATGAGTAAAAACGGTACTTTCAGTTTTTCTCGTTTCGGAATGCTCTTCTGTAGAGCTTTATTTCGCCGTAACAATCGTCTAAACGCGATGTATTTTAGTAGATTTTCCTGCAGCTGATGTCTTTGTTGCTGAATTTGCTGTCTACAGAGGCCCAGTTCCTCCTGAAGCCCCCCACTGACACCCTCCTGGCTCCCGATTGCTGTTGATGATTCTCCTCTCCACCGGATCCATCGATTATACATATTGGACGAGTTGAAGCTCTCCTCAATGGCTTGCTCCTCAGGCAATATTGAGTTACCAGGAGGTGCAATCTTGATGGCATAGCCAAGAGAGACCATGATATTTAGACAGTCAAATACCCTTCGTCTCAGATCTTTCGAGTTTGTCCCCTGTTTAGAGGGTGAGGGCTCATCTTCCACAAGCTCGTTGATCACAATATCAGCCAGCTGCAAACGTAACGTTGCGGTTGGGATTGAATAACTGCTCTCTCAGAGAGATACATGTGTGATACATACGTGGCCATAAGATGCTTCCCCGAGTCTCTTCAATTGGATATGCGATAGTATCGCAAAATTCTTCATCGACCTGACAGTTTGTCCCTTTACCTTTTGTAGATCCGGAGTAGACGGAGCTTTACTACTACTCCTGCGATCCAAGAAACCATACAATTGTAGGAATGTGGAGACGACTTCCGACTCAGTGGAGTATGGTCTCTCTTACCTTTGGGGTGTTGCCCGGGATACAGAACTGGTAGATGTTCGCACGGGAGAGGACACAGGAGGCATTATTCCAATTTCCCTGGCTTCCCCATCAAGGTTCGCATTCGTTATGGAATTAAAAATATCAGCTGGAAATAACTCTGAGTGGAACGCCGATGGATCGCCTTCCAAGCCCGGATTGGATGAAGGAGAAGTTGCCCATAACGATGTAGTCCTCCGCGGAGGAGTTCGGGACGCCATGTCTGTTTAATTTAAGCCTTTTACTCCGAACAAACGACGGTGAAGCAGCACTGGGCTGCCCACTCAGCGTGTATAGCGCCAGCGACGCCGCAGTCGTCCCCAATTTCGCGCGCTTTCCTTGGGCTGGTCCTTCCGATCACGTCAATAAGGGTTAACGCAACATCTACCAATGTTTGAGAAAATGTAGCATGTAGACTAATTTTTTCCGGGAGGACCAATCCTAATACACATGTATAGCCAACCACTGGCATAGAAAAAGCTAAAAGGACCAAGAATATCTTGCCAACACCACCTCAACTTCAACTTGCTGAATTTCGAAGTGTATTATTTAATACGATCGCGATGGATTCGCCCTGGAATCAACAAGATGGTACACATGAATGTGCAATGTCTGTGTGGAAGATAGAAGGCAGAGGAAGATGCATTGGAACGTACATGGCATGTACTACATGCGGCATGTCACAACTTCAACCTGCGTGTTCAGCATCTCTAGCGGCTTGAGTAGCACACTACGTTGCTGAATTATTAGGAAGAGTATATGCATATTGTTTAGAAACGGTAATCTATCAGTGATTGAAATGGCCTAAGGTGTATCTACCGAGAATCGTCCAGTATGTCGACCGGAGAGTGACGCGTGGAGTCACGTTGGGGCTGGGACTACCTGTATGCGTGACACACAGAAGCTAAGCAACCTTTATCAGACACCGCGGGGCAGTAAATAGGTACCTTCATTGAGCGCAATGTTTCAAGGTAGATTCAGGGTACGGTATGGTCCTTCCTGGTACAATAGAACGGGTGTCCTCACCACAGGTACGTAGCAAGTGTAAGTGCGACAATGGGCTCTGACTGCTTGATGAATGGTCGTCTATTCGGTTAATGCAGTGCCTACAGGAGACAACAAGGAGGATGCAAAAGCACATGGATTTGCTCATCTCACGGTTGCTGCTCAAGCTGACCACGAGGGCGCTTATCCTGTTGTATTGCAGAGTGTGAAGGTAAGCACCCAGATGTGCATGTCTAAACAGAGAGTGGACACATAACTTATACTTGCAGAATGATAACTCTGCTGGTGATCCGACCTGCAAAACGTTACAAGGAGCATGTTCTGGTAGTCCTAAAGATAATGTAGTGTTGGTATGGGACTACGAGAACAAAGAGCTCGTAATAGAGCGAGCAAGCTGTGTGGTAGCTTTGAATGCTCCTGAGACCACTAGAACCAGAGCTTCAAAACGGAACCTCGCAAGCGGTGGAAGTACGGGTAGTCAAAAACAATCCAAAGAGAAAAAACAGAAAATTAAGTCACCGCGGCAAATCATAAACGCTCTATCTCGGAATCCGGAGTACAGGAAGCGTATAGAGTCTACTGTGCGCAATCCTGCTACTGACATTCTTAGTCCTGCAGTAGCTACGGCAAGCACCGTTATCACTTCATTGTGTTCGACGGGCCCGGAATCTAGCAGCGTTTCAACTGGGACTGCTACTAACACTGTTCAGGAAGGCTCCCATAGACCCACCTACGTTCCCCAAATGAGAAGTCGCCCTGATTTCCGGGAAATAAGCCGGCCGGGAGCAGCGTCGACGGAAGCCAACAACCGAGGGGTAGTGGCAGATCCACGAGAAAGTAGCCTGTTTCTTCCAAGGAAGAAATCGAAACCGACAGTGAGGCAATCCTCGGGCAGTGGGAACTCGCATTCTTCAACATCTCCTGTGTCAGACACTCGACCGTCGTAGATTTTTGTAGCTGCTTCTTCCCTTAGTTCTGTGTGCTATATGTGCCTGAATCAAAGCGTCTTGTAGAAATCAATTCACTGGGATGGTGTAGTTCAAGAATGCCCGCGAGCCGGAGGTTCGGACTCCTCGGAGGCTCGGAGCCTCACGAGGGACGTAACTTCAACGTCGGTTTTACACGAACTCGCAAGAATTAAATCAACCAAGCTAAGCGTTGTAGCATTGTCCCTTCTGAAATACAAACGAAAAAACTTGTCAAGATATATATATTCTGTGTTTTATGCCTGTTGTTCGTACGGTGCCCTCTTGTCGGAGTGAGCGGAAGTAGCCAGTCCAGTATCGTCCAGGTGTGACCCGTATTCGCCTAAGAAAGGAACGGCATGTGTAATCGCCCCTTAGGCTATGTATCCACACGATCTGAGACTGTGGTAAGACGACCCGAGCATCAAGGACACTGAAGGACAAGCAACAACATACTCGGATGAACCAGCCAAGATACTAGACGTCCCGCGCGTCGCTGTGGCTTCCAGAAGTGACAAGGCATGGAATAAACCCTTGTTGCTGTTGAAAGCGTTTCTATAGGTCATCCAGCTTGCTCAGCCATTGGAAAATGCAATCTGCTGGCTACTGCTGGCAATGCTCCGGTAACAGAGTCAAGACTAGGTTACCCGTTCCCGGTAAGCATCAAACATCTTGCCATGTGTTTGAGGAGTGTTACGACTGCTATGCTTTTCAGTCACATTTGAAGAATTTCGCAAAAGACCTGTTAACGATTTAAGACTGTACTTACGGGTATGTTTG
Organism: Halocafeteria seosinensis; assembly: GCA_001687465.1. Taxonomy (NCBI): domain Eukaryota; class Bigyra; order Bicosoecida; genus Halocafeteria; species Halocafeteria seosinensis. Next base: position 68,518 of record LVLI01000196.1, on the reverse strand, counting down.
CTCTCGGATGTTTTTGCTCTGGCTGCGATATTGTTCATACCCCGAGATGCAGAACTTAAAAGGGCTGTATGTCAAGCACTCTCGAAATCAACTGCGCACTGCAATCGTCGAGGAATACACCAGGTAAACAATAGTAGTATAATCTTGTTTATTCAGTACAAAGCTGCTTGCTTACAATGCATTAAAGTTTTCTGTAAAAGTGCAGATTTGAGCGGCTACCTGGTGGTGAAACTACTGCAATTGCCGTAGATGATATCCACAAGGAGCTAAACGAGTGCCAAGAAATTCTCAAGAGGCATGTATGTACTGTGTGCTTCCTGAACCCTGAAAAGAATTGGTTGACCAACAGGACAAGAGATTTCCGTTGTAACTACGGTGCAGAGCAAAATGAGTTTTCGCGCCAGAGTAGCCCATCAGGCAGAACTGGGTCATGAACTGGACAGAGTAGCAGCCTTATTTTCAGCCCAAGCTCGTGCGATGGTGGAAAGCGGATACAACCTCAGCACTTTAGTTATGGTGCCAATAGAGGAGTTCAATATGTCTGAGCCTCCATTGGAGCTCAAAAACGTGTCCAGAATATGTAAGTTGCATGCGTCCATTGACACTTACAAAAGAGGGGAGGTTAGCACGGCGAGATTGGAGTCGTTTCTGATGGAAAAAACTCAAGCTGAAGCCGTTTTCGACTCTGTTTTCTTCCCAAAACTTTTTGACCTTCCTGACCCACACATTGCGGCAACGCTACGAAGAAGAAACTACTTTGACCCCATGCGATTTGTCGAAGCGATAGGTGAGTTATGTCACCGGCGGACCCACTAACGGATAGAATTACAAAATTAGTTATTGCAGATGCTCTTTGTCAAATGAACGAGCGAGACTTGGCAAAGTTTGGATTCTCTGTGTTGTCCAAGCCTCTAGATAGTACTTCAAGCTTTGTGGATGACTGCGGGATACCAATCGCTTCTGATTCTCACGAAGTTGTCAACGTAACGGCCCTCCCAGAGCAATTTCCAGAGGGTCTTTCTGAAAAGGGTCGAAAGAAGGTAGAGTTTAATCATGCGTTGATGGCAATGTTCGAGAGAGGTAAGTCCCTCAGTGCCCTCCCTTCCTTAAGTGACGTTTTACGGATGGTGCTCGTGCAGTAGTGTCAATTAAGAAGCAAATCCTCGAGCACAAACGAAGACCTGGTATCCAGTACGACCACAATAAGCATGGAGTTCAAAACGTGGCACCGCCTGTGTTAGGAAACCCTTACCTTATGTGCTTTGAGGACTTTTGGTCTATATGCCAGAGTACAAAAGCCATTCTTTATCCATTGAAATTTTTCCAGGAGCTGTTCATTGACCTAACATTCGGTGATAAATTCTGGAAAATTCGACGACAACTTGTGCAACGCACAGCGAAGTCTCGGGAGAAATCTTTCACTGACTTGAAAACATCGGCATTACTTGTACGCATGAAAAAGGCTGAGGAGGAAAGAGAAAGGATATACAAAGCAAAACTGCAGCTATCTAAGCCTTCACAAGAGCCGTTGGAGGCGACAGATCCCTCGAGGCAAACTGAAGAGGGAAGTACGAAGAAGCTACCCAAGAGAAGGTCTCTAGAACATTCACGATTCTTAACTCGAACACACACGGCCTCTTCCGAGGTATACAGTAATATTAGCAAGCAAATGAGACTACAAAATCGACGAAGCTTTGCGATGGCATCTAGTGGACGATTACCGACTCTTTCGGAGGAAAGCTCCCCAGGGAGTAACCTCCGAAAGAGTTCGCCAGCGCATACACCTTCTTTGGAACGTCTCATATCAGGCAAACATTCTCCTGACACCTTTCGTATCCCTCCTCGTACCGACACCGAAAGCGCAGCTGCGTTGACAGAAACGTCTGCTTCGAGCGGGTGTCCTCGTCCTGAACCTACACGACCGAAACCATCCCAGGTTTCTCCTTTGACGGAACCAAGAAAAGACCCTCCAGTAGTTACAGATGAAAACTTTTTAATCAATAAGGTTACCAAAGGAGGCATCACCAAGACGTATTCAGAAAACAACTTGAAAATGATTCAGGTTCAGTCTAGGGAGGCACAAGATCTTCGTCCTGGTTGGGTGAAGAACCGGAGAACTCTAGATCCGCAGAGTACTACGGAGGTAAGGAAGTTCGTCAATAGAGGAGCGGCTCGTATGGAGTCTCAGCCATTGTAACGATCACGTCCTCAACACTAAGGATCTCACGCCATCAGATAAATTGGTTTGCGACAGTTCAGCAAGGACGAGTATAGCATACTCGTAAAATCGTATGCATTGCTACATGTGCACATCTTTTTTTCAACAGTAGCGAAACTCATTACAGTGTATAGGCGATCCATTTCGCTGACTTCAAGAATGCACTACAACCTACAACTCATGTAGCCAGTTGCTGTACCTGCTGGATTTGATATCCGACCACTTGCACACAGTGAAAGGATCCATTACCATATAATATGTCCCACTTTTCTCCATAACTGGATTGGCACTTTGAAGAATGGGCTGTGAATGCTCGAGTTTGGTCCGCAAACGACGCGGCTACGGAGCTTCTGTCGTCGGCGTGAACATGCCACTAGGGTGTAAGCAACAACGTTTAAGCACAATTACTTGCGTATATTTATACCTCTATACTTGCAGCTTCTATTGAGGAGCTTGTACAATTGCCACTGGACAAAATCGTTTGCTATCTGAAGGTTGGTTGGTGGAAAACATAGCAGTGTACATCGAGGACCGTTATTTTGTACCGATGGTTGCGGCGCAGATCATCCAAAAGCTGTACATCGAAGATGCAAGACAAAGGAATGGAGAGCGCCATATGAAGACGGAATACAAAAGGTTAGTAAACCGCTTCGCTCATGAGGGACGCTTCCTGTTTCTGACTTTGCTCTCGATCGTGATTGGACTGGCTTTGCACAACTGAATCCACGGTGGAGTACACGTTGTTCCCGCAGGAAGCAAACGAACGACGAACAAGTCATACACGTAACAAATGCCAAAGACGAAGTTGATACTTGCTTAGTGAATCTTCAGATATTGGTGGTGAGTAACATACGCTGCTTACGCTGATGCCTTTATTTAACGCACAAGTGCGGGACTTTCTCGCAGAATCCGGGAAAGAGAGTTGCCGATGATCCTGATTCTGTTATAAGGAGAGCAGCATACGCAATATCAGTGAATTACCGCTATTTGCAAAAGCGCGGCATTATCGCTACCACCAGGAAAGAGTTGCATTTGGTCCAGTTCATGTCGCTGAATCCGGGACTGCCCCGCAGGAAGATATTGGCTCTTTGTGCACTACATGAAAAGATCAACGGTAGCAAGTCTGGCTACATTACCCCTAATGAACTGGAAAAATACGTGAAAAAAAATTCCAAGTCAACTGAAGTGACTAAATCCATTTTCTTCAATCAACTGTTCGCTCTTCCGAATAACGACTCAGCTTTCTTTACTATGCGGCTGAACCCAATTGATTTTGTTCAGGCTGTTGGTAAGGATGCACCTATGTCCGCCTGAGATATTTGTGATTCAATTATTGCATTTATCTTACTGTTTACAGAAAGACTTTGTTTATCAACCGAAAAGGAACTGGGTTTGCTTTCATGGCATGCGCTGGCATTCGGAACTTCCGAAACAAGGAAAATCAAGCATATGTCACGGCATCAGTTGAAGGATGGGCTTATTCTGCTTCCGGGAGAGTTCAGCCAAAATGTCCACACGGAGAAGCTTGCTGGGGCTTTTAAAGCCCAGTTTAGTGAAGATGGAGATGAGTACAACGAGTATAATAAAACAGTTTCAACGGTGCTTAAGCGAGGTAAGGGAGACATCCTTTAAGTGAACAACTCACGCGCGGAAGCCGATGAAGCCCAATTTCGCAGTTGCTATGCTAAAGGATCAAGTACGTACAGGGAAGCGAGTAGCTGGCCTGCAAAAGGATCATGTCAAGCACGGCGTTCGCTATGTGGAATCTCCTAAAGAAAAAAACTCAGAAATAGTTTGGAAAGAATGGTGGAGCTTGTGCCAGTCGAATGATATGCTTCTCTATCCGTTGAAGGTCCTTCAAGTCCTCTTTCAGAAAAAAACATTTGGCCAGCAGTGGTGGGCAAATCGGCGAAAAGACGTTGCAGGAACTCCCCAAACAAAGAGTCTGAGTGGGAAGAGCAAAATGCGAGGAAGCATTGTTACATTTACGGAGGGAATGGATTCAGATAATCACGAATCTTCTTCCTCAGAAGAAAACACGGCACCCAAGCCGGAAACGAGTAATGCAAGAGGGAGACGGAAAAGCGCCCCAATACTAAGACTCAGGCAAGGATTTGTCCTCCAACCTGATGATGAGCCGTCTGAGCAAGATGGCCAACCTAACTCGACTAAACCAAAGGATGCCACGGTGTCTACTGGACAATCTTCGCGTGCCCTCCCAGTTGCCGATCATAAGACTTCCCCACCCACTAACCGTTCCAGGCGCCAGTCGGGAGCACGAAGAAGAGCATCTATTGGATTCTAGGAGGCATAAACTTCGATTTATCGGAGCGGACTATTTGTACAGTCGTTTATAGTCTCTAAGGGAAGTTCCCCATAGTCTACATTCTAATATTTACAGTGTTCATTTCTATGGTGGAAGGGCGACAGACGCTTGCGAGTCACAGAATTTTAACCGTGATTACCTACATGTGACCCAGCTTCAGCCAAAAAAGCCACCGAACATCGATGATCGCTTCTTTTGTGATTCAGCCAATTGTGCAGCCATATCGTTGAAACTTTCGGCCTTCTTAGCCATGTCGGCAGTCTTATCTTCTGCACGTTGCATATTGAGTCAGAGGTTGGCCCCTAAGTTACACATACGGAATAACCAACTTACGGAGTTCATTTATTTTCTCCCCTCTCTCCATCATCTTTTGTCGAGACTTTTCTACTTGCTGTTGTACCTCAGAGTTTTGGTATTGTCTTCTTTCTGTGGGGCTTTGAGTGTCTCGCGATACTGCACTTGCGGAGGTAGACATTGCGCCAGCCGATGCTCCCTGACCTACCGGTTCGGAAGCTCCGGCCTCCGTCTCGGCGTTCTCTAACACCTGTGACTTTTGTTCTTTGCGGATCACAGCTGCCTTTCGGGTATCATCCGCATCAGTTCTCAAGCGGTTGAAACAAGCATCGCAAACACGACTAGGTTCAAATGCATACTCGCCAGTTTCAGAGGGACACTTGATCGGGAATCGTTTTTGGCTGCACAAATCGCATATCAAAGCAAAACAGCTACGGCAATGATGCTTCCGCCGGGTAAGCGCTTTAAATGAGCTGCTACACATGTAGCACGCTTCCGCTGCGTCGTCTGGCACGCGTTTCTTAAACACTCCAGCTTCTTGAAGGAAGTTTGACGGTTTCCGGACAAGAAGACTGATGTGTGTTCCCTTCCGTTGTTGTTTTAGCTCTCTAGACTGCGAACTCTGGGGTCCAAGGAACGAGGCCTCCATGCCAGGAACTTGGTCGCGTTCGAAGCATGCGTGCCGAGGGGCTTTGGCGTTTAAGTAATCTTTAGTTGCTTTCTGTAAATGAGACCGTATAGACTTGCCTCGAACGCTATCCACCTTTTCAATTAGTTGTTCGCCGTCCACCCCATTTTTATCTTTAAGATCGAGTCTTGCACCGAAAGCACAGAGGTTTAGTGCAACTTTGATAAGATTCTGTTCCACATCGGGGTTCGGAGCCGGGCTCTCACTATCCTTGCCATCTTGTTTTTCTACCTGTTTCCGGGACATATTCCAGTTTATTATTGTCCGTAATATCACATGCAGCGGTGTTTCTTTCGCCCCCTTGGTACGCTGGTTCGGGGAGCCTCCAAATTTTAGCAATAATATTGCAGTGTCGTTTGAGATTGGAGGATCAAGAACCCTCTCTATAGTCTTTGCACCCGACTGAGTGTCAAAGCCGCATGTTAAATGTAGAGGGGACGCTTGCTGGTCTCCGAATGGGTCGTTTGCAAGCGCACCATGTCTAACGAGCCAGGGGATCAAAGACGACAAATGTGGGTTCATGCTCACAACATGCAATGGTGCCTCGCCTTGCGCATTTCTTGCACAGCAATCCGGTGTGCGCCCACTCATGAGAAGCGCCTCAAAGCAGAGTTCTATATGGGTCATACTAGTTTCGTCGGGAGCATGAATGCGTTGCAGCTGCTCACAAGGGAACGTATTGACAGCGGTATTAGCATTCATTGCTAGCAGGGAATGCAGGGGAGTCTCACCGCAGAAATTCTTCTTATCCAGGGAGGCGCCGTTTGTGACCAACATGCTAATGATCTCGTCATGCCCATTTTGGCATGCCAAATGTAGAGCAGTGTTCCCATTGAAATCGGTATCACCTAATCTTGCACCTCCTTTCAGTAGGAGTGAGGCAACATCTGTAGTTCCCTTGCTTGAAGCCAACATAAGAGGTGAGAAGCCATCGTCATCCACTCGATTAACATCATAGAGAAACGACTCCAAAACATCTTCGGAAGCTTCAGGGGGCTTTTGCTTCGATTTGCTTTCGCTATCTTCCTCATCTTCGAGAAAATGTTTTCGGTAGTAAGGGACAAACTGAACGAGTCCCTCGGCAACCTCCGAGGAGCCTGTAATTGCTGCTGCGTACCAAGTCCCTTGAAATATTTGATGCCTCCATCCAGTACCCGCCGCAATCTCTTCAGGTAGTTGACTTTCAATAGCAAGCCGAATTTGCTCCATCCATTCCACTTTCTCCTGTTGTGACGAAGCTATCAGCGTGAACGATTTCTGGGGGGACATGAGTTGGAAGCTGTATTCGGGGTACTCTCCAACTTTGTCGGGGAAAGCTCTTCCCCATTGGAGGTCCCTTAAGACACATGTTGCAACACTGACCGCATTCTTAAGAACATATTTTTTAGAAGATTCCTTTTTCAGTAGTAGAAATGCATCACTGCACAAAACAGCGTATCTCTTGTTGGTGCGCTTCAAACGGGACTCCATTCCTGCAGACGCAGTGCGCAGCAGCCAATATAACAGCTATATAACCAGACAAATTTGTCGAATTAGTAGCTTTATACCTTTCTTCATAAGCTCTCCTTGTTTCAAAATATATCGATTCTCTTGTGCCAGCTCAAAAGTTTCCTCGGAGGGAACTTCAATGATCTTTCGTAGACTTTCCCATTCCTCCAATTGTGCCTGGGTGGGATGAAATCCTCGCTCCCGATTGGCCGGAGAGGCATGTCCTTTATTTCCTTGGTCGGAATCGTCCGATGCAGCTTCATGGTTGTGATTATCCTCGTTCTGGCCGGGGACACTGGTTGCCGGGGAGCTGTAGGAAGCCGTGTGTTGGGGAGGCGCCTCCATCGGTGCTTCCTCCACGTACGCAGAGAAGTCTGGCAACTCTGGAAAGTCTTCGTCTACTGCATTGTCGCCTGATTTGTCCGTGTTGCCCCTTGAGGAAGCAGCAGGAGAGGACATGGAGTTTTTGACATGGGAGGAGCTCATCTTCAAAAATCAGTATTCACCTTACTACAGCACGTGAGAAACAAATAAAATTCAACGACTATTACGTAGTTTGGTCTGCAACCAACAACGCTCGTTTGAACGTGTATACTATAGTGAACGGAAAGCGTAGCCTAGAGAGCCGCGTCCTGCTTCAACGTCGGCGAGGAACCCTGGTAACTTGTCTCCCTCAGAGAGGATGCTTCCGAAGGATTTGTTCTGCGAGGCGAGCTGCTGGAGAATCATTAAGTTCGAGAAGGCCGGTTTCATATGTCTGAGGTACGAATGGCAACACGTTTTCAAGGAAATCAGTAATGCAATTGTCGTCCAGTATCCACGACAGGACTAGAAGTGTCCGGATCTAGTGATGATGGATGTGGAGTATTTTACAGTACAAATTCCTGCTGTCGAAGCAGAAATTTTATCAACAGAAGAAGACTCTCAGGGAGAGGGGAGTTCCGAGGATGATCGAAGCCCAAGTGAAGATGGCGATTTGACCGCAATGGAAGAGAGATGTCGATTCCACGAAGTCCAATTATCATTTGAATCGCTCAAACAGAGAGCCCTGCATAACGAGCAGGAGCATATAAACCTGAAGCGGGTAGGTGAACAACTATGGAATGGTGCTGTCTTCGCATGTGACTGGGTGCTCGAAAACGGTTCCAGTGCTCTGCTGGCCAATAAAACCCTGGTCGAGCTAGGAAGTGGAATCGGCCTTCTGTCGTTCATTTGCCGACTTTATGCACATAAAGTAGTATGCACGGACAAAGAGCAAGATGTTGTAGCGTTGGCTCAAAGGAATGCCAGAGAACGGAACGAGCACGTTGGCTCGAGCTTCAGTCTTGCTCCCATAGAATTTTATTGTTTTGATTGGGAACAGCCAGATACTATGCTTTCGTTGGAGTCGTCAACGAAGTGCGACGCATGGAGCTTCTTGAGAGAGCAGTCCAACCTTGCTTTTATTGCAAGGTATGTCATACTATCAATAAGTACTGGGGTGATTCATCTGAAGTACCACGGATAAACTGCAGTGACGTACTTTATGATGAACAATCGACTAAAGCGTTCTTTGAAACGATGAAGTAAGAGCTCGTTCGAGAGCGCTGATATGCACACCTGTTAAATATCTTGAATTCAAGCAGATCTGTACTGGATATAGCAGACTCACCCATGTTACTCTTTCAGGAAAATCGAATAAATTTCAGCTTGGCGACTTTGTCAACGGAAGTCTATACAGGTGACGTATTTGACAAGTATATCTTTGTCGTACGGGACGTTCCGGTGCCAGAGTATCAAGCACGTCAATTGCTGCGAGCATTTAGACATCCTACAGTTCAAAAGCCGTTTCTTGCCGTACGCATGCAGCATCCAAGGGCATTTCATATCGGCGCCGCCTGTCGAACGTACTCTCATGGGGATAGGTTGTGCGCCTGGCTAATCCACAGAAATAGGTTAAGTGCAGGTAACGACCTTCTGAATTTACAGACGGGGTTTCAATGTGGAACTTTTGAAGGATGAAGTACAACGTCAGTGGACCTGTTTCGAGTTTTAGTTGATCAGTTTGACAAAGTGGAGGAGAACTCTAGCCAAAACAATTATTCTTCGCGAACAGTAGAAGGAAATGGATTCTATAAAAAATTGTTCGTTCCTTGGACAGAGTGCGTTAATGAGACCTTCGTCCGTATATAGATGGCGTGACAAGTGTAATCTAACATGGAACACTGTCCGACATTCGGGCTTTAAGCCATTCTTCTTGTGTTGACGCTCAAACCAGAGAACTCAATCTTCATAAACAGCAAAGAACGCTGAATTGTTGAGAATGCAGCGACACAAGTCATAACGCTTCTAACAAGTCATCCCAAACTGAAGAGAAGTCTATGAGAACCGCGGGGGCCTCGGGTATGTGCCTCCTGCACATTACTCCGGACAACTCGAACATCCGCCGCGAAGCTTTCATACTATCTCTGACAATCGAGGAAAGAGTACAGCGATGATACGTTTGTGGCKTCGGCGGTCTTCTCGGGTTACTTACGTATTGTAGTATTTGTCCGATAAGAACACTACTTCTTTAATCCCGGATTGTATAATCAATTTCGCGCATTCATTGCAAGGGAAGAGTGCTACGTATATCTGCAGCGTACAAAGTACTACAAACCAGTTTATCGGCAGTTATATATGCATCTTTTACTCCACAAGCATACCGAGCAGTCTTGAAGTGTTTCGGAGTTCTTGTTCAATATAGCATTCATTTCAGCATGGCAAACATACTGAGAGAGCGATCAAAGTTGTCAGAATGATACACAAATTTGAATTCTTCAACAACGCTGCCGCTTACTGGGTACTTCGTATCTAGGGATCCACCGCTTGATGAACGGCGAGCCCAAGGAAGGGCATCGTCCGAGCATCCCATGGGGAACCCGTTATAACCTATCCCTACAATTCGCTTCTTGTTGTTTACAATGCTGCGAGGGGGTTTCCGAACTACAAATACTTCCTGGCCCTTGTAATATATAGGTGCTGTTGTCGAGTGCTTACCAAGCTCCAACTTGAGTCGACGGATCTGCGTTCGTGCCAGCAGAACTCTCGTTGAGAATTTGGCAATAGTAGTGCTAGCCATATGATATTTCACGTACCCTTGCTCCGCATAGCGCTGAGAAATGTCACACTCATAAAGTAGTCGTCCCAGGAGAGGTAGTTGTGACGTTTCCCTGTGGCATTGGAATCCTGGCTAGTGTACATCCCCGTTCCCGGAGGCACATTCGGGATGGGAGCATCTCTGAGATGCTTCCAAGGAGTACCTAATGTGGGTGATCCTTCCTTGTTGTCTGTATCTGGAAGCAGCAACCAAAGGACCCTCTTATCAGTGGAAATTCAAGTTGCAATTCAAATGCATTTAATTCTTCCGTACCAGTAGCGCTTGCCCCACGTGGAGCCGATGAAGGTGAGACAGAAACAGAAACACCTGCCGTTCCTGGTGTAGCTGCGCCTCTTCTTTCTTCCGCCGACGTGCACGCTTCATTTGGTTTCTGCCGCTTGGAATTGTGGTGTGTTTCCGGAGGATCATCCGCCGTATCCTCGGGGTAGGACCGCTTGTGCGTTTGTTCACTCATCCTTCAATCTTCCACCCAGCAATGCACAATCGACAGCTGAGTAAGTACTATCTTACGACACTAATGAACATTGCGACGCATCATGCTTCGAGTTAGGAGAGGATGGACGCGCTTCACAAACCTCAAGCAATGCCGACTGTAATCTAGTTCACATAGACAAAGAAACTACATGTGTGTATTTAAGAGCTTGTTCCGTCAATCATGGCTGCGTCCAACAGAAACAACCCAACTAGGTGGTGGAATCGTCACCCACGCCGTGATAGTTCGGCAAGATTCGTACGAGGACTTTGTCAGCCTGTGAAGAAGTAAGCGGTTCGATGCACTCTTCCATTTTGATGCCTTCGACCTCGAGGTGCTCCAAAACGGGTTTGTACCACAACGAAGACATGGGCGAAGTGACACCGGGTACTCGAGCACCCCCGCCGTTGTCGAGCATCAACTGCGTAGCAATTGCGGCAGAGAGTCCAACGGTTCGAGACATTGCCGTGCCCTCCGAGTTCCCATACTCGCACAATTTGGAAACATGGCGCTGCAGTCGCCCATCCTGGCGTCGAACGATTACTTCATGCTGCATGAGTGCCATGTCTCGTTCGTTTTCGCCGTACGACATCTCAGGAAGATTCTGAAGAAGACTCGCCAGCACATCCAAAGGAGCTTTGGAATCCACCTTGGAGATCGGTGCATCTGACATAAGCCCTAAAGAGACTAGAGATTCCGTGACCAGCACCTTTTGATGCTTGGTCAAATTGGGAGAAACATCTGGCGGCAGGGCTCCCTCCGCGTCCGCCTGTTTTCGGCATTCGTAAACCTTTTCCAGGATTTGATCAAAAATTTCATCATCCGAAGCTGCTTCGGGGTATTGGATCTGGGCATGATAGGCGGTCCAGTCTCTATACGATGGTGCATTGCTTTCATCAAAGTCCAGGTAATTATCTTTCTCGAGACTGAGCATGCCGATGGCTGCTAGAGAGTGCATGATCAAAGAGTATCCTGTGTATCTGAGCGTCCCGCGGAAGATGTTTGGAACATCCGGAATACTATACTTTGAACGATATCCCGTGGAATCTCTATTAGGTAAACATTCCAAACTAAAAGCCGGATTATTGAAAATGTAATAAGGCTTCGCTGCAGTAAGCAGATGATCACCACGTACGCATTTTGCTTCCCCAGCTTCGAGCCACTTTGCAGTGTTTAGAGCAGCCGTCAGCACTCCGCGGGGACTCCAACTGAATTTATACCCTAGGACGTTATTCGCTGCTTCAGGAGCCGGGAGACCTCCACACACCGAACCAAATGATAATACTTCGCCATGCTTCTTCGCTTCCTCAAGCATTGCCATGGCTGACATGTGGTCAATACCCGGGTCAAGACCAACTTCATTCAAGATGCATACCCCGGCTTCTTTTGCATCAGCATCCAACTGTTTCATTTCCTCCGATACGTAACTAGCAGTCACCATGTGTTTCTTGTGCTTCACAGCCACGCGAGCGACCGTGGGGTGAAGCGGTGCTGGTACCAGGGACACGACAACATCATGAGTCGACACCAGTGAGTCAAGTTTGTTCTGATGTGAAGGATCCGCGACATTCAATAGAGTCGGAGTACAACGAGGAAACTTAGAGCAGAGCTCTTTAGCTTCTTCTTCAAACATGCTTGCAACAGTTACAAAATTCCTCTCCTTTCTCAACAGATATTTCACCAAGGGAAGGGTAACGAACCCTGCACCCAGTAGCAGCACGTTGCGTTGATGCGTATCGATCACGATGTTTTTACCCTTCAAATTGCTGGACGAGGACGTATTACCAGAGGATGAAACTATCAAAGAAGTGTTCAAGCTATTGGCTGCCTGTCGTATCCGGTTAACCATTTGTTCAAGTTCAGAGGTTGCAGGAGCAAACAAGGACATTTGGACAGCCGTAGAAATGTTTTTGTTTTTACCAACATCCAAGTCAGTTATGTGAGCAGAAACCGAAGAGTCCTCAATCAAATCAAGTACATGATTGATAATTCCAGAGTCGAACAAGTGCCCTTTCAAAGTCAACGTCAGAAACGACTCATTTCTCCCCATTCTTCCTTGAATTTTCTTTAGTCTTCGGCTTTCCATGGCCCTTTCACTGGATCGGCGTAATTCATCGATGTACTCAAAGGATGGGGTGAGCACCCCGTTACACGTCACCATAGCAGACTTCAGCTCTGGAGGAAGATCATCTTGCTCCTCGAACAGCTTGGATCCATCGCTGTGGGCAAGTTTGGAGACGAAAGCAGTCAGGCAATCCCCAAAATGCCCACTGGCATCAGAAGGGACCTCAGTAGGAAGGTGGTCCACTGCATGAAGCAATATCCCTGGTGCATCCATGTCGCCACGGACGACAGACTCGTGCAGCGGATCAAAGATGTAAAATGGATCATCTATTGAGGTGAACTCCTTCAGAAATTCAAGACTTCCCATGTAGTCGCAACTTATATCACTAATGCCCAGCATTCGCAAAGATCGGTATTCATAAATTTTTTTCAATTGGTGAGTGGTCAATAGTCTCGGATACTTGCTGTCCCAGTACATGCAGTTAACCAGTGCTGATAGGTAGGGGGCCACTGTGTGGTGAAACACTGGCTCATACTCTGTGGGATGTTCCCTGTAATGCTCTTTGTCGAAATCCTGATCCATCCACTCTTCATTGGGCTTGACATACGCCGGAATAGCATCCGGAGACATGCCCTCGGAGTCATCTTGCTCAAGGGCATCGTCCCCAATTTCAAAGGTGTCTTCTTCCTTCTCTTCTTGAATAGGTGAGTTGTTCTTTCGCTTTCTGACCATAGCTTCTTGAGTAATTTCAACCATGCAAATTTTGTTCCCTACTTTCTTGTCACCACGAACAATAGCCGGGAGATCCTTCACGCTAACGTACTCATGCGGCAGCAACTGGAAGACTTCTTGTGCTCCCTTTGACACGTTCCCCCTTCCGGTGAACCCAACAATGAAAGGAGAATACGCACTCGGAAGTCCATACTTCCCAACCGTCTTCGCAATTTTGCGGATGGAGTCATAAGCATCCTTGAGAGAAGGGTACATGTATGAAGAGCCCAGCTGTATTAACAGATGTTGCAAGCACGAGCCTCAAAATCATTGACAACAATTACAGCACTAGAGGATACCTACATTCAGAAACGGAGTGGAATGCCCCAGAGACAAAAGGCGCTCACCCAAGCCCCGGAGGAAGTCAATCGCACCAGCAATTCCGGCGTACCTCCCAAACGCCACAAGACGGGGTTTATGATAATCACCATCTTGCCTGATGCACTCATAATCAATCATCCGAATGTGCTTCTCGCAAAGTTTGTCCAAAAGCGGCATGTTTTCAGGCTGTTCGAAGAGTGGAAGCATATGACATGATACAGGTTACAAGTCGGCCAAATTAGTTGTGCCGGTTCCCAGTCTTACTTGTGCTTTGATCGTGTGGCTGAAAAACATATAGGTACGTTCGGGGATCAAATCGGCTGGCGGTACCTCTTTGACTCCGAGGATAGTTGATGCCGGTGAGAGATCCTCCGCGATTTCAGCTCCCACCTCTCTGTACTCGTCGTCGTGGAAGACACGGCGGTTGGAGGGTTGGACAAGCACTCGGAGTCCTTGTTCTTTCTGGAAAAAAGCACGAGAACCCGGTAGGTCCTCAAGCATGACACACCAACGAATTTTGTCGCATGATTCCCGGTATACATACCACCAGTTTCTCGACATGATGAGGGCATAGAGGAACCCGTCGTTCCCATTTGTTTTTGTCTTCACGGCGCAATCCAATGATACCATTGCCTTTCAGTCCAGCGGTCGATGACATTCTCTTTTACTTTGGTTCTTTGTAGAATGGTGGTACAACTTCCAGAACTTGCTGAACTCAACTTTAGAACACAGTAAGCAGCCAAAATACTATTAAATGGGGAATGTGTTCTGTGACGACTTTCGGAGTTAAGTGCCGTTTGTTGCTGCTCCCAAACACCTTAATGTTAAGTACCGGTAGGAGTACAATTGGAAAACAAAGAATTATTTACAGCAGCTAGGTACTCAGTAACAACTCAAACTATTCGAACGATTGATTCTATGACGGATACAAGCCGCCCTAGCAGTGTTCTCTGTCTTACCACGTCAACTTCAACCAACGATCCTGCTGAGGAAGTGCAGCAACTGCCATGAGGATATATAGATGTTGTGCCCCAAAGCATACCAACAAAGGAGAGTTCAATAAATGAGTGTCGTATTCATTGAATTCGTGAGAACCCTAAACTGAAGCATCTTCTGGAACTGGTACTCTCACGTACGTCGTATACCTCGTGATTCCACTCAATAAAAAACAAAAAACAAACGATACCTCCAACACATATATACATCTTCAAATAATGACACAACAATGACCTTGTTTACCCTCCACTTAGCCACTCTGATTGTAGAGTTCGTTCTCAGAACTGTCGAAAGGAGTGGCCGTAAGACTTAAGTTAGGGTTAATGCGCCAGGTCGCTTCTTCATCGCTCTGTACTATAAGCGTCCTCTTTAGCGGCCTGCTCCTTCGATACCACCTGTGCAAGCCGCTTATATCTATCTGTACGTGTGTCTATATCTTTTGATTTCCCTTGGGCTGGTTGTGCAGCCTGCATAATCTTTAATCCAGTAGCCTTCACTGCTTCAACGACTGCTTTAAAACTGCACCGATTGATTGCCAATTGGTAGGTTGGGTCGTAACATTGCACCCGCGGGAGAGACACATACCTGTAGGGTTCTGTAACAGCGAGATCCGCTAATATTTTTCTATTTAATTCGATGTCCGACACTTGGAGTCCCCTGACAAACTGATTATATCGAAGTCCATGCTGTCGACATCCGGCGTTCATGCGCTGAATCCATAACTGTCTCATGTCGCGCTTTTTCTGTTTGCGTCCCACACGCGCATGTTTGAGGCTCTTTTCCACTCTATTCATGGCAATCGAGTAGACATTCTTACTGCGCCCTCGAAAGCCTTTGGCCATTTTGATGGCCTTCTTATGCTTCGTCTTCATTTTTCCTTCCCCGATACAGTAGAAACACTCATAGAGGAGCTCCTGTTACTCTATTAGAGCAACCTATAGTCTACATTCCCATATAGTGGCGTGCGTGCGAAGCACTTTCCGTAAAGGAGTCTGAATTCGAACAATCAAATGTGCCACTTGTGAAATGATTGTCTTGTGGAATTCAAATGACGCCGTGGACTTCGTGTAGGGTAATAATTTAGGGCTATTTGTCGTGTAAGGGGCAGACAATATGAGTGGTCTACTAGGGGACAATTATCAGCAAGTTCCTGTGCTTTGGCTGTTCCATCTGATCCTCCTGGAGCATCATTTCGCTGGTCCCGTCGGTATCGTTGAAGATGGAACCCAGAAGCGATGGAGTGGACTCGATGAGCTGCTTTGGAGACTGAAGCATGTGTTCCGAGACGTCAAAAGTCCTCGTTCCCAAGACCATACTAGTGCTTGGTCGTATGTGGTCACGTATGCTCAGACAGCGAAGAATTCTGGTCAGGCGCCCGCAGCACTTTCCACGCGGCAAGCGTTAACCATAGACTGTCACATGATTTTCGGGACACAATTAATGCCGCCTCATATTTCCCCCGTACTCAATGTGCGGCTACATGGCTCTGGTAGCCGCAATAAGGGCACGCTGGCCGGTTGTACGTATCGCTTGCAACAGATACAGACTGGCTGGAATTCCAGAGTTGTCCGCAGATTCGGGTGGCATCGTTTTGTGACCATGTCGTTTGATCGAAGATATGTTAGTGAAGCGCAACTACGAGCCGTTTTTGAATATGGAATCACACTAGGAGGCGTACAGTTCAAATATTTCCATGGAAAGTACGGAGAAGAGAATGCGTTATTATTTGCGGAATCTTTCCCAGGAGAAGCGAGCATCCCAGTTCGCACGGTTTGGAACTGGCATCTGCAACCGGAGTGTCCCCGGAATAATGGCATGACTATCCCCGTACAATATTCGAGGATTGATTTGCTTACTTCTAAGACCATCCCTTCGGTTGACGTAGAATATCAAGAAATTGACGATGGGAGCCTCGTGAGTCTGTACACTCACTGTGATCACATCGGACCGCCGCCCCACAATTCTGTAATGACCGACGGAGCTGCCGGAATTTCGCCTTCGGCTCTCTTCAAAGTTTGGCAACAGCTTAAGAGTTGCTCTACTAAAGAGCGACTTTGGAGGTACGCCTGCTTATTCGCCGCTCAAAGGGAAGAGCAGGAGTGCGTACTTTGCGCCGAATGCCTTATGGGTCAGTTGGAAGCTTCCCTTCGAGGAACAACAGGCAGCCGATGCCATTTACATCATTCGGGGATTTCAGAGGCCTGGAGAAATACCATAAAGAAATTTATACAAATGAGTGGAGTGCGTCTCCCTTCAGCTATACAGGGCCGACTGGGAGGGTATAAAGGTATCTGGTATAGGGATGTTGGCTTCTCATCGAACCGTGTCGGTGTCAGGCCTTCGATGGAAAAGATTTGCATGCGACCACATGAGGGCCACGAACCACGATTCATTCTTGGAAGTGATGCTACCCAGCGTCGTTTAGAAGTCTTACGCTACTCTAAAGACAGTGGTCCTGCTTTTATCAATCCGCAGTTGCTACTTCTGTTGTACGGATGGGGACTGAAAATGGAAACAGTAGAAGACATAGTGTCGGACACAAGGAAGACCTTGAGCAAATGCCAGACGAGCGAAGACATGGTTGCCTTGCTAAACTTGCTGTACAAAAACACTGATTCACACCTGAAAGACATGGAAGACGACCATTTCTCAGATATCCCGGACAGAATAACTGAGCTAGACTACCTTTGGAATCGAGGGCTGGAACAGGTCTCTCGTTTTCGGGAGACCTTGAAGTGTCTCTCTGAAGAGATGAATTCGCGGATGGTAGACAGGCTTCACATTCCCATGGTGAAAAGCAGGCGCGTGATCCTCATTCCCGATCCAACTGGCTTGTTGGATTCGGACGAAGTCTTCATCGTTCTTTCAGGGAAGACGTTCTACTTTGACGAAGAGAACAAATCCATAAGTGAAGAACGTATAGGGAAACTAACATCACGCAAGGTGCTGTTTGCCAGAAATCCCAGCTACCACCCATCCGATATTCGCGTCTTCAGAGCAGTGTCCTTAACTGAGAAGTTCCGTTGCTCGCAAAACTCGAATCTAAACCTTCAGCGAGTAATCAGATATGAAACGTCATTGCAAGACGTCGCTGTGCTGCCGGTAACGGGCAACGTGCGCTCAGCATCGCTATTAGCCGGAGGCGACTACGATGGAGACACGGCTTGGGCTTGCTGGGACGAGCGCATCATTGAGCAAGTCTACGCGTACACCCTCGACTCACACGCAAACGAAGGGCCAGCAAACTTAAGAAACTCCACTGTCGATGGTGACAGTGGTGCTCTAACGTGCGGATACCAAGATGTCTTCTTGCGATCACTTCGCGAGACCACATTGGGTGTTGCGTCCAATCAACACATGGAGATACTCGACTACTTCCTTGGTATTTATAACTGGTATTGTTCGCGTCCTGATGAAGTATCCGTCATCGAGGACTTTATTCCTGGCAATGTGTTCAGACGGGTGTCCTGCCTTAATACTCATGCTTGGTCAGTGACCAAGTGGACTCTCTTTCAGGACGAGATCCTGTATCTGGCCGACCGTTGCAAAAGTGCAGTAGATTCGAAGAAACACAACAGGGGTATCCACATGGACGCTGGCATACAAGCAACCATAGATAGTATTCTAGAGTGCAAACGGCGCCTAAAACAGGTAACTTGGTCCCAGTGGCTACTGCCACTCTCTCGACTAAAGAGTCTCACCAGCCAAGAACTAACGTGGGAGTACAGTAAAACGTTAGAGTCCTTCTCCTCCACAAGAGAAGGAGTCACTTGGAAACAGTTGAGTGCGGAGGCGTTACAGCTTGTCCAAGGGTATAAGAATGAGATAGCTGCAGCCTACAGTGCTAACGAGGTGCTGAACAAAAGCCAATCGTTTCTCGCCACAAAAATCAAGTGGAGGGAAAAGTATCTGTCAAATAGTCGTCGCGTGGCGCAGATCCGTGGTTGGACACACGAATTTTCCAAACTCCAGCTAGGAATTGCCTGCTGGCAGGTGAGTACTCAAGAAACGACTGCTCTGGCTAGAGGCAAACCATTCACGTACGTACAATTGTATGTTAGCCTCGAAGACACGCGTATAACATCACCCATATTCCGTGCAGGTTTTGCTGGGATGTAATCTATTTCACCACGTGTAAGATCATGACATTATGGCTCCAGAAACGAGCCAGGCGTGTTGGAGAGCAACCGAAGCATCAAGATCCTCCAGCAGAGTCTATTGCCTGAGCCCGTACATCTTCAGTTGTTTAACGAACTCTCTACCCGTTTCACATGTTCCTCTTGTACCTGAATCAGGGCAAGCATAGAAGACAGCCGGTTGTCCCACGGGAGCTTCTATCCATTTCCACTGGTTATTTCCAGCAACAAAGGCGTCAGACCAAACGTTTATCCACTTGTAACCTTTGGGGAACCACACAAGGACGTGAAGCGTACCGGGAGCCGTGACAGGAGCGATAAGAAACGCGTCGCCAAACATGTACTGCAACTTCATGCGCTGCGTTTGTTCCCATACTGAATGATGCGTAGGAAACTGGACGGGCATGGGCCTCACTAGCGGCATTCCTTTCTCAGCCGCCTCTTGCATCAGCTGTAGCCGGTAGAAGTAAAGTGCCCGAAACACTAGCGAAAATCTTGCCCATTGATGGAGAGTCACATTGCTGGAGAGCACTTGACTATTAAAACGAGGTTGACTCCCTAGATGGGTTCTATAGGAGGCTGTAAAGGCTGCTAGCTCACACCATCTCATTAATAACTCTTCCGATCTTCGATAGTCCAGGATTGGCGGCAAATAAAGGGAAGTATATCCGCCAACTGCGAACAAGAATACTTTCTTTGAAACTGTGTGGGTGCAACATCAACGAGGATACTTACTGTCAGAATGGGTCAAAGAAAATCCACTCAAAGCCGAGCTTAACATTCCTGTGATTGCTGTTTGTAACCCATCGCAACCATCCCATGTTACAAGCTGGTCCCCGAGCCAAAAAAGAGTCGAAAACTGTGGGCTTCTGGTGCTCTCCGATCTGGTAAAGAAGACAACTTCTCCCGTTCTATTCACCGCGCTAATAGCTTCCGCATTGAGTTGGGCCCATAGTTTGGGATAGATGGTGTGAAAATTTTGAGGATCGACGGAGCTATCGAAGAGCCAGGCGTTAAGTGGAACTGACTCACCGAAATCCGCCATCCAGCCATCTACTGGCGCCGCATGATAACCTTCGAATGAAAGCATATTCTCAATGATGATGCGTTTGTACCAATTCCATGCTGAAGGGTTAGTAAGGTCTACCATGGCACTTCCGCCGTATCCCAACCATATACAGCCATTAGTTGACGCTTCGTGTGGGGCGTCAGAGGTACAAGGGACCCGAATGAAGTAGTTGTTTTGGAGTCCCTCTTCGTAGTAATTGCGCAGATAGGGAGTCCCTCTTTCAGAAATATTCTTTAAAAGCGGGTTAATATCTGTTGAATCACAGAGATGAAGCGAATTCTATGATTTATACATTGCATTGCTCTCTGCTGGACGTACAACTTAATACGGCTATATTCTCCTTCTGCAACTCTCGGATCATGCTTTGCCAATTTGGGTAATGTTGGTTGTCCACCTGCAAAAGCAACACACGTCAGAGTTGAGGCACAGCCCTTAGTACTTTGAAATGGACTCACCTCCCAGTTCCACCATAGACCCACTCGCGGCAATTGACCATTTCCTGAGAAGTTCCGCTGCCCAGTCCAGTCTTGTAGCCAAACAGCCCCTAAAACATCAGAGACTGTGATATTACTGAAGTGGATGGACATATAGTGCTTCACCTTCTGCACTGACTCAATTACTTCGTTTGTCCCGCCCTGGAGTCCAAGAATACCCCTTTCGCTGAACCAGCGCGGAAGGATACCCATTTTTCCAGAATAATCACTGTATTGCTGGACTATGTTTAGTGGACTGAGTCCGCTTAAAAGCTTTCCATTGAACATGCTCCCGAGA
Organism: Halocafeteria seosinensis; assembly: GCA_001687465.1. NCBI lineage: Eukaryota > Bigyra > Bicosoecida > Halocafeteria > Halocafeteria seosinensis. The sequence goes on along the minus strand of LVLI01000196.1, from coordinate 47,764 downwards.
ACTTGAATTCTGCCTTTTCGGCATCCTTGCACACTGCTTGAATCCGGCGCACCTTGAGTAAAGTTGCATGCACTAGTAGCCTGTACTGGCTCCAGCACTTCCCCAAAACTTGGAGGCCGATTTGAAGAGTTATTGCATGAGAAATCGAAAACCGTATGGCTAAATGATTCCTCAGTAAGATAGAGACCTCTGTTGTAGCTAGTAAGGAAATAGGGTATGCGCCCGTAAGCAGTTGCATAATTGCCTCCTCCACCATGGCCTGCAACGTCCAGAACGAACGTAGCCGGCTGGGCGCCTCTACCTACACCTTGTTCTTGAGCAAAGAGAGGTATTTTTCTTCCTGTATGCATAACAAATACGCATTGCATATACTTTCGTATCTTGGTAGCATTCCGTGAGGGGTTTCCCGTGTCATACCTTTGACATCCAAATACGTGTATTGGAATCCCAATCCCAGTATGCTCTCGTCCGGTTCCGTGTCAAGTTCCATCATCACTCCTTCAAACGGGATAGTGTACTGGGTGCCATTGTTACTTGTCGTAGAGTTTCTTGGATCAGGAGTGCTACTGGACACATTCAACGTGAACTCGAGGGAAGCATTCTCCGTCAGTGCAAGGCGAAAACTGGCTGAGCGTCGTTTTCGACACGATGACGCCATCGACGCATTGATCAATACCGCGTCCATGGTCACGCTTGTGGCTGCTCCTTTGTCCGAAGACGAGGAGACATTGATGTCGGTCAGCCCTGCACACTCTTCCTCAATATCATCCCCGGGGAATTGAAAAGTCCCTCCATGTTGCTCCACCCTCCGCTTCCCAGTGGCGAATGTAATCCAATGGTCACAGCTTGAAGCTGACCTCGAGAATATGACTGAGCCATTGAGATCCTCATTGGCTACGTGCACGCCACAGGTTCCTTCGAACGCGAACTGGATTGTATAGTTCCCAAGCGTGTACGAGGGAGCTGCCACTGCTCCCACCACCAGGGACGCGAGGATGCAAATGACGCTTCCCCGTAACATTTGGGTTATCTTAAACTCAAACGCACACAAACATACTTTTTACCTAATGTGTGCATGTACCTGCCTTACAATTCCTTTTACAACCCCCTTTCGGCCCGCACTTCCACCACATTCCGTGACTCAGAAGTGCTGAGTCAGCAGGGTTACACTACAAGCAAGACGGAGTGTAATTATCAAGGTTTGACAGCAGCTAGTGATGAGACACACATTTTGTGGATTAAATTATTTGTGCTTCAGTGGCTACCTTGCCAACTAATGATAGTACAGTACAAGTACACACACACATATGTGACAAATAGCCCAGTACAAGTTGTAGTTGTCAGGGAAAGTTAACAATCCCTGAAAAGCCGACATAAACAAGATTCCATGGGCATGTCAACACCACCGAAAGCAAAGTTGCGCCCGCTACGATCATCCAAAATCCTTCCAGAATTCGCATATATGCCTTGAAATCCTTACGACAGAACCAAAAATGATAACTAGTGGTCAAACCCGTGGAGGCAACATCGCACCCTGACTAGTAGCCTGCAAGCTTACTTTCCTCGGCGCTGCCACGAGGTGCGTAACCTCTCTCGAGGGCATTCTGAACGGCCTCACCTATGGCATAATTCTGCTGCATTACCTGACTCGTATTTATTGACTGCAAAACGCTCACACAGGAATTGTATTTTTCACGCAGTTCGCCTAGTTCCTTCTCGAGTGATTCTTTATCCGCAGTAGCGCGAGAATAAGACTCTTGTGTATCATGCAACTGCTCGCCATAGGCTTTTTCTCTTTCGGAGACATATTCCAAATTCTCATTTAGAGTACTTATCTCGGCTTCATACGCCTCCAACTCCGAATCAAGTTCATCGGCTTTCCTTTGCAACTGAGAGTTTTGCTCCTCTAAGTACTGATTTTGCGACGTAACAGAGTGGTACCGACTCTCCAGTTCATCGTATTGATGCTGCAACTGACGATATTTTTCTTCAGAGGATTCCAGTTCTTTCTTAAGCTGTTCACACTGCTGATTAATTCTATGCTCATCCACTCGAGCATTTTCCGCTGATTTCTGGAACTCTTTACTTTCCGCTTCGGCATCTTCGCATTGCTGTTGTAGATCATCTACCTGCATTTTCACTTCGTTGTTTTCATTTTCCAGCTCAGATACTTTCCTCTTTTCGTCGTTAAGAGACTCGCGAGCTTTTTCTGCTGCTGCCTGCTCCGATTCCAACTGAGTCTGAAGACGCGACGTTTCATCACTAAGTTCCTTACATCTGCTTTTTTGCTCATCTCTTTCGGAACGCGCATTTTGAAGGTTGTTCTCCGATTCAGCGAGCTCTTTTTCCTTTTGTCGAAGTTGACTCTTAATTTCTTCGTACGCCGCGTTGGATTCCTCCAGTTGCTGGTCTACTATGGAGAGTTGCATTTCGGCCTTGTATCTTCCGTCATTGGCTCGAACAATATTACTCCTTTGCTCCTCTTCAAAATGCTCCTGTTGTTCAGCCATCTGTTCAACTCTCTTGCGAAGGCGTTCATTTTCTCTTTCTTGTACTTTGAGTTGGTGTCGAATAGATGCATTTTCCGAAGCTAGGGCCTGCAGTCCACACAGACAATGGAAATTGTTTGTGTTTCAATTCGTATCATTGCAACATCAAGTCACTACTATAGGTTGCCGAAATCATACCGAATAATGCTCCTTCCACGACCGCTCTTCCTTCTGAGCCAGTTGCTGGTTCAGGTCCCGCTCTTTCTTTATCTGACCAATCAAACACGACTGAGCAGAGGTCTCATGGTTTTTCGCGTCCAGTCGCTTTTGTAGTTGTTCAATCTCCTGAAGCAATGAATTCTCCAAGTCTCGGTATTGGGCTCGTAGCGATTGCAGGTAGTTGTCGACGGCTTCCTGATGCATTCCAGATCCCGCCATTTTCGTCGACCGCGAAGGCGACACTTGTTGATACTGCTGTTTAGGCGGACCATATGAACGTTTAGGAGCCTGTTGGCCTTCGATACCACTCGCAGAAGACGAGGAGGTATTCCTGCTACCGGTTGTGGGTGGCTGTCGTCGTTGCGACATTGCGACGCTTGTTACAACTTGTGCTGTATGTTTCGCTACACAAGACCCCTCAGTACTCCATGCCTAGTCCGACAATCGCACTTTGCTCGTTATCAATACGCTTTCGAAAATGCTCTCTGCAGTGCATAGTTCCCTGTCAGGGAAGATGGCGTTTACCTGAAAAACGCGCGCGCGGAGGAAGTGCCACCGTCAGCCACCGAGTCGCAGGCGGCGGCATTGCGGCGCAATGATTGCGCCGGCAAGCTTTGAAGTTCGACCGGTGAGCTATTCTGCCTATTTATGTCACAATGCACTTTGACGAAACGGTATGGATATTCATCGGTCATAATTGATACATTGCGTACATTTTCTTGAGCCAGAAGCTCCCGCTGAAACGATGCAACGTTTACGGTACATGTATTCCGGGGTTTCTCATATCTGCGTGCGTGTGTACAGCATGTGTTGTGTCCTTCTGGGGAGATCTTCCACAGCACTGGACGCAGGTCTCATTGGGTGTAGCCTATTTGTCTTACGGTTTGGCGCTTTTGTGTTTTGCGACTCATTTGAGCCATATTCCTATCTCGTTCGTACATGATCGATTCGTCAAACGATGGGGTTGGCCCAACTGGGTCTAAGTTACTTGTGTAGGAAGTTGTAAAAGGATGCACAGCGTATAGTACAATTGCACAAGCGAAACCGGTTTTGTCACACAAAAGTTGTCGGCTTGTGATCCACTAGACGAATTGTATATTGAAGCATGCTGAGCGTTACAATACGCTTCTACTCTTTTGTAGGAGGTTGCCCATGCATGATCCACTCCCCATGTTTCTCAATCAATTTCCGGCATCGCTTTTCGACGAATGCGTCCACTTCATTTGCGCAAGTGACGAAGTCGGTATCCGGTTTGTTATATGTTCTACAATTGTCGGTCATCAGACGCAAATCATCTTTGAGTTCCGATATGCTAGAGTAACCACTTCGTTTTACTTTCTTCTCGATGCTTGAGAGATCTATGGGATTCTTGATGACATCGTAATAGTCCGGAACTTGGAGCACGTCGACCGGCTCAAGGAAGCACCATGACTCAGGCAGGTTTTTCACAGCATCTACAAATTCCCTTATAGATTTATGGAGAATATTTACGTATTTGCTCTCACGTTTACCCGCGTTCTTCTTCGAAGCACCTGTAGATGCCGACGAGCTGGCTGCAGACTGCTTTTGTTTTCCTGACTCTCCCGAAGAGGCAGTTGTTGTTTTTTCCTGCACTCTTAGAGATGGAACGGAAACTTGACCTTGCTTTACCTGCTCAATGTATCCTAGCAGCTGCTGTTTCTGCTTTTCGAATATCTCTTGTTGCCTCAAATAGTCTATAGGTGGGTGGATAGTGCATTCCATCAAGGTCCCCCCTTCGTAATCTTTGATATAGCCATACCATCGTCTCCTGGACATAGCTACATCCTTGGTAAAACCTTGTTTAGAGAAGTAACCGATAGCGTAGTTGTCAGCATAGGTTAAAAAGTTTAAGATTCCATCTGTCTTCACAGCTTGTTTCAAGTGATTCATAAGCCTGGTCCCGTATCCTCTTACTTGTTCGCTCGACGTGACTGCACAGAAGGCGATCTCGGCGAATTTCTGTCTAAAGTACGGACGATAGCAGATGCCTCCGACCACCTTCTTGTCTTTGAGAGCAATCAGAGTCCTGTGTCTTCGATCCAGTACCAGTCGAGTTATGTATTCACGGGGCATTTTCGGAAGCTGTTGAGCGAAAATATTACGAGCAGACACAAGCCAGATCATGTGTTGAGGATGTCCATCGTTCATTATAACAAGGAACTGAAGCGTACAACGCATCAAACGACGCATATATATGATGTGCATACACAGTGATTCAAAAAACAAGCAGCTTACTTCTAGATCTCCCGCCATTGCATTGGTTGTGGCCGAGGCACCTTCCTTCTGCTTCTTGATGGTATCAGATGATATGGAGTACTTTGTATTGTGGTACGGACCTGTGCCGCTCAGTAATTGAGCGATTTCAGCGCTCGTAGACTGGGTACAGTCCCCCAAAGTAGCATCATTCCCACCATCGCTACCAGCGCCGTTGTGACTATGATGCTGCTGGGAAGCAGCCGCAGCAGACGAAGACGCAGACATTTTCTCTTCCTGGAATCTCTAGCGGCTAGTGTTGAAGAGAAAGACTAACGATACACCATTAACTGGACACATTAAAGGGACGAGCCTAAAGAGGGTGAAGTCGACGTAATGTTTGTCGTCCCTGTTGAGAGCTCTTGTTGAACTTGTTCCTAAACTGACTTCCCGAAACAGACATTCAAGATTAAGGGAAGGGTTAGAGTTTCTTTGCAAACCCCAAGCCTAAGATAGCTGAAACAGTTTATTCATACGAATGTATAGTTTATGGCCTACCGGCTGAGTACCCGGCACGGGTAATCAACTGGACCACGACATCCATGCATCCATGTTTGTTCTGACAGTAAACACGACTCCGTCAATCTCGCAGTTGATAGGCGGTAGTGAGCGAAAGATGAATGTGATGTTTACTTGAAGAGTAGTGGTAGTAGTTGTGTATATCATTATGGACTACCGGCTGAGTAGAACCAGTTAAAGGAGTTGTAATTCAGGTAATGCCGGACTGTATTTTGATGCGAGAGCTGAAGAGCATTCTGAGCATGGCTAAGAGGGCCAATAGGAAATTAAAGCCCTTATGGATCTATGTATGCATCGATGAGTGCCAATATCTTCTTCAGCATCAACCCTTCACGTACCCAGGGACTCCGGTACTCTGTGCAAGATGAAGATGCAGCTTCTTTTCCCTTAATAACAACCATAGAGTAGCGATTGACACAAATTGATAGGCTGTGACTCTTGCAATCATTACTAATTTTTGTCCGTATGCTACATCGTGCTATCGTACCAGTAGAGAACATCAACTATTGAATACCATACAGTCAGGAAGTTGGTTTGGATACAGCGTGGTACCTTCTTAGCAAGACGACGGAGTCCTCATTTCTCAGGATATATGAATATACGTGTTGGTATCATCTAGCAGGAGGTATTATTATGGAAAGAATCAAGGAAGTAGATTGCTTATAATTCCTCATGGAAGTCATCCTCTTCTTCCTCTCCGCCACCAGCTCCAGCATCGGCACCGGCGCCTTCTCCACCGGCGCCATACACGCTAGAAATGATTGGGTGCACAGTCTTTTCTAGTTCTTTCTTCTGTTCTTCAATTTCATCTTTATCAGCTTCTTCGTTTTCATCTAACCAGTCCAGAGTCTTCTGAGCGGCGTTTTTGATGGTTTCTTTATCTTCTTCGCCAAGTTTGCTACCTAACTTATCGTCATCCTCTACCTGGTTTTTCAAACTATAGCAGTAACCCTCCAAGGCATTTCTAGATTCAATCTTTTCCTTCTGTTTTTTATCTTCTTCGGCGTTCTCCTCTGCTTCGCGGACCATTCGTTCGATTTCTTCTTCACTAAGACGGCCCTTATCAGCCGTGATTGTGATCTTCTCGCTCTTACCGGATCCCTTGTCTTCGGCGGAAACATGTAAGATACCGTTAGCGTCAATTTCAAATGTGACTTCGATCTGGGGTGTGCCTCTGGGAGCCGGTGGAATACCGCTGAGTTCAAATTTTCCTAGAAGCTGGTTGTCCTTGGTCATGGATCTTTCACCCTGGAAAACCTGGATCATGACGGCTGGCTGATTATCCTGATAAGTGCTGAAAGTCTGGCTCTTCTTGGTTGGAATGACAGTGTTACGGTTGATTAACTTGGTCATTACACCACCGACGGTTTCAATACCCAATGAAAGGGGTGTCACATCGAGCAGCAACAAGTCTTTGGTTTCTTCTTTCGCTTCACCGGAGAGGATTCCTCCTTGCACAGCGGCACCGTAAGCGACGGCTTCATCTGGGTTGATACCGAGATTTGGCTCCTTGCCATTGAAGTAGTCCTTCAATAGCTGTTGCACTTTCGGAATCCTGGTAGAGCCACCGACAAGTACAATCTCATCTACTTCGTCTTTCTTCAAACCGGAGTCGCTAAGTACCTTCCCTACAGGTTTCAGGGTGTTTCGGAACAGGTCCATGTTAAGTTCTTCGAAGCGCGCGCGCGTAAGTGTCTCCGAGAAATCAACACCATCATATAAGGATTCTACTTCCAAACGGGCTTCATGTTGGGTCGACAGGACACGCTTCACACGTTCGCACTCACGACGAAGCTTCTGGACAGATCTGCGGTCCTGGGACATGTCTTTTTTGTATTTACGTTTGAACACTTTCATGAAGTAGTTCATCACCCGTTGATCGAAGTCCTCTCCACCAAGGTGAGTATCTCCATTGGTAGCTAGCACTTCGAACACACCGTTGTCAATTGTTAGAGCAGTAACATCAAAAGTTCCTCCTCCCAAGTCAAAGACCAGAATATTCGATTCCTGTCCTTTCTTGTCAAGACCGTAAGCAATTGCGGCAGCAGTAGGTTCGTTGATGATACGTTCAACTGACATCCCGGAGATGGTACCGGCATCCTTAGTTGCCTGTCTCTGGGCATCGTTAAAGTAGGCTGGTACAGTGACGACAGCCTTCTGAATATCTTTTCCAAGGTAGTTTTCTGCTGTTTCCTTCATTTTGTTCAAGACCATAGCAGAGATTTCTTCGGGTGCAAACTGCTTGGTCTCGCCGTTGCCCAGGTCAACCTGTATCACCAGCAAACATCAACTCAGATGCGACTTTGAAGGAAATGCACGATCTGTTCAGTAAGCTTACCTCAATGTATGGTCGGCCGCTCTTGTTAATAACTTTATAGGGCCACAACTCCATGTCCTTCTGTACTGTATCGTCGTCGAATCTGGAGGTAGGACGAGTGGGTGTCACACAGGCTGAGGGGCAATACGATGGAGAATTGCCACTTACTGTCTTCCGATCATCCGCTTTACATCAAAAACAGTATTTCTGGGATTAACCGTGGCCTGATTCTTTGCGGCATCACCAATGAGCCTTTCTCCCTTTTCCCAAGCTACATACGACGGGGTGATACGGTTCCCCTGGTCGTTAGGTATGATTTCCACCCGGCCATCCTTGTACACACCAACGCATGAGTATGTAGTACCCAAGTCGATTCCGATAACAGTGTTACCTGTGCATATATATGATTGAGGAAATGATGGTGAGATTGAATAGAAAACGAGAAATCCCCTCCGTATTTCGCAGAACAATCGAAAAATGGAACAAAAACCGCGCCCTCAGAGGGGGTGAGCGAAAGCCTCCTTTTCACCCTCTTAGAGGGAAATGCATGGAAGTAGACTTACTTTGTACCTCTTCCTCTTCGGCGCTAGCAACTCCTATGGAGTAAGCCGCGAAAGCTGCATAGGAACAGAGACATATCCAAGGTTAGATAAGGGAAAAGGAAAAACAAAAAGAGAATTTCCCAAAGGGATACGGGACGATGTCAAGCACCATCGTACACCTCATTCCAACAGAGCGATGATGGAATTTTCTCGCTTCATCATTCAAGTACCGCTGGTGATGAATCAGTGAATAAAGGACCTCATACAGAGGCCTACAGGCGATGTCCCTTGGCAACACGTGTTGCCCCTGGAAAAAAGAAGAATCCGGGAGACGTACCTAATAGTATGGTTGCACTCAATAGGCGCATTGCTGTCACTGTACTCGTTCTTTGTTCCGGACACGAGCAACTACAGTATTCTGTTTTCGTTCTATTTTCTATCGACCGTTCCTCGTAGGCTATCAATGCTCCCGAGTCCAATATCTCTATTGCTGCTCCACACGCAGGCCGTGTTTTCCGCACGACAGGTGTCGTCTAGACTCTCTGGGCGGTCTCGCTAAAACGAACCACTTCATTGGAGGAAGTAGCATGGAAGATGGAGAGAGAAGCTTAACGCAGGTATTGACACATGCCTCAAATTTGGGTGCAATAGATGGAATAGAGTGCTTTACAAATTATGTAGAAGGTTTTATAGACCAGCGAGAAGGGGTGGATACAAGATCAAGAGGAAAGCCCGTAAACTTTACTAGTCAGACATGTGCCATTATTTTATGTTTTCATATCATAGTCATTCTTCTCCCTTTGTCGAAAAGGAAAAAGCGCACGACGATAATAGAAATGTAATGGACTTCACATCGAGGGAAGAATTTATCGTTCCATAGCTACTTGCAGGGCGCGGCGCTGGTTCACACTCAGGAATTGGTTGTAGTATTCCAAAACGTCGTTAATCTTGTTGCTGTTGATGACCTTGGAAGAGGCCTCTTTGAACTGGTCGACACGATTGGCAGCATTCAGGTGTTGCTTGGCAAAAGTGGAATCAATCATGCCTGGGATCTTCAACAAGTCGCGAGCAACATGTTCCATTTGACGTCCACCAAACTCACTTGGCGGGAAGGGATCATCTCCACGATCATCTGATTGCTCGCAGTTGGGGTTAATTGGACAGTTGTCCTTATCGAGGACAGTGAAGTGCGAAGCGGCGGGAGTTCCGGGTTGGAATTGATGCCAGTCCTGAATTGAGCGAGCCCAAATGACGACAAAAAAAGAGAAATAAAATATAGAGGAACATTTAACGAACCTGAGTTTGGTATCCAATTTGCATTCCAAACGGTTGCATGGACTCATGCATGTGAACAGGGATCGGGTTGCTAGCGTTTTGCAGATTGATGTAGTAATCCAAGACTTCGAACGTGATGCTGCAAGGAAAGAAAAGCTCGCTGTCAACAACAATCGTTTGGGAGCACTGTCGATATTTCTCACACGTACTTGAAGAACGGCTGGTCCTTGTATTCGTATTGCTCAACAACTTGACCGTTGTACTGCATCCACCAAAACAGGTGACACTCCAAGAAGAAATACACCCAGAAAATAAACGAAGTTCCTACCTTAGTGGGTCCCAAGTCAACGGAACCGTTGGGCAGGCTGAACGGATACAGACCAGCCTGATTCTTGGGGATTGGGCAGTAACTCTGGCAGTAGCCGGTGGAGTTCACCTCGTATTCCTTCAAGTCATCCATAAGGGATACCACACCAGATCCATCAGGGTTCTTGTTTGCAACACGGTTGTGGGTGTAATCTGCAGGTAATCAGAAATAAATAGTTCCAACGCATAGTTCTCAGTAAATAGCCGAGGACACCTTACCAAAATATTCTTTAGAGGCCTGGTAGATCGTCTGGATCTTACACTGAGGGGAGGTGGGTGGACAGCAGACACCTGAACTCAGAAGATAACATACATAGAAAAAGACGCAAATTCTTATGGAGTACTCAATACTCTACGTACTACCATCTTGCTGCTCCTCCCCGCCTTGGTTGATCACCACATGAGAAACGGTGATGGCAGACCAATCCTTGGGGAAAGTTGGCAAGCTGCCGGCAGAGGCGCAAGTAGCTGCGGCAGCTACAAGGGCTGCAAAAGTCAAAAAGCTCTTCATTATTCGATACGCTGCAACAAAAGACAGAACACACAGAGGGTGAATGAATAACCAGATCAAGTTCGCGGAATTGTTAACGGAAATGAGACAGCACGGCTACGCCCTGGGATGCACTCCAAACGTAAATGTTGGATAAACCTTAACAATGGGAGCTCTAGACGGCACCATGATGCGCCTTAGTCCTTTCGAAGGAGAGAGAATTCCATCGTGAACTCGGTTCTCTGCTTTCGTTACCTGTTTCGGGAGGGACGCGCCAAGGGGGTCAACAAGGGGAGCAAAAAGCTTCGGGGGTGTCCGCTCACTTCCTAGGAAACCACCTCTACATAGCATGTTTCGGACCTTTCCCGGTAGGAGAACGCAACAAACAGAGCAATAACGGGGGAGAAGCTAATGAAGTTTCCTATGGGATATTTGCGATGTGGTTGTGTCGCTCAAGCAGCGGGTTAAACAGAGCCAGAAATCCTCCGGAGGAGTGATGTGCGTTCCGAACTTACTTGCTGAAAGAGAATAAACCCACGCAAACACTATGAAAGGAAACTATATTATAGTGTTACTACTTGGCTGTGTCGTTCGGAATCTAACGAACCAAATACCTCTTCGACTATATTCGAACGGGTGTTCTTTGACCTCGTCCTCAGGAATTCAGGCAAGTTGAGGCAACTTGAAGGTCCAATTCGTTGATCCTAGAAAGTGACCTTAGGAACTGAGACTATGTATACGGGACGAAATTGCTACAAGGTATAGGAACCACACATGTTAAGGTAACTGTGATGACCAAGAGATGCTTTGGGGTCATTGTTCTTCGAGAGATGCAAAGCTGTCAGCAATACAGTTGTAGTACAAGCTTGTAGGCTATTACAGGGGGAGAATGTACTACGACAATAAGCACCTCAACCATGTTTGATAAGTTCTAATCCCGTTCGGTTTACCGAGTTATTTTTCCGTCCAAAAGCTCATCGGACGTCCCCAACTTGGACTCCCAGTACAACATTGTACCTCCTACCAATGGTACGTACGCATATATATAGGAGCATAGAGGGAGCCAAGATTACCGACCAAGCGCAATGCACACAAACAAAAACATTCCAGAGCAAGTGAGCTCCACACTAAGAGCACATGAAGAAGGGATTTAGCTCACAAGCGCCTTGCTGACCTCAGCGACCAATTCCGAGGCAGAAAGAATATGCATGTATGCTTGAGAGGTCTGCGACTAGATACACAGAGAATAGACTACCATATTCAGGTATGGAGGCCATGTGCCTTCGTACAATTGGACCATTGAATTGGTACAAGCACAGTCTGGCAGATGCTCATCTGTACCTCTAATCTGTCAGTCGGTTCTGTTATATCCGTTGCATACATTGCACCTCAGTAGGATTTAGGAAAAAGAAGGATTACAGAATTGTTTTCCATCTTTGCCTATTGCGCGGCAGGAAAGGCATCAGCCGGATCCATCCGCAGCTGGTATCATCGGATGGCCGCTTTCCCGCTGACACACACAAGCTCACTCATTACACGCTACGATGGGACACGGTACACAAAATCCACTACCTTGTAGCTTCCAAACCTCATACGCTATGCAGATTTTATCCAGGCAGCCTGGACCAGGCTCTTCACCAACCCAACTCCGGTGTAAAAAAGCCCAATGTTGAAGCGGAAAACCGAAGTCGACTTGGAGAACACACACACACTCCTTACACACATTATTGGAAATCACTACGAATTGTCCTTCTTCGGAACCGAACTCGCCCTTTTTTTTTCTTGCTTGACCGCTTTTTTATCTATTTATTAATTCTTTTTTTAATAAATAGAACCTCTATTTTACGCTGCTTTGATCGTCTAAAGCGCACTCTCTCGTTTAATAGATGACGCGTGTGTTTTGCACAGGCTGCCAAGATCATTCGCTCTGACCCACCTTGTTACGGTAAGTCTATGCCTGTATCATCTATGTCCAAGTCCGTATGGGTAGGAATCCCTTGTATAGGGGCTCCTACAAGCTTGATAAAAAGGGAAAATGACCGTTGAACTCCCACGTGTCTGAGTGCCCCAGGGGTTCTGGCGCTCCCTGGATACATCCCCTTGGAGTCACCCCAGATGCTTTTTGTCGATAATGTATCCTTGAAAATCCCCGCTTTTCCTGGTTAACGGTGTTCTTTTATTCATGTGCAGATGGCTTCTTCATTGTACTCTGATAACACTATTGAAGTGTCCGCGCCTAATGTATCCTACACTGAGGATCACATCAAGGCAGAATATGTCTATGAGACCACCGATGTGGAGATCCATGACAACAAGGTGGTAGCGACACCTTTGAAGGAAAAGTTCCATTTCAAGACCGATCGAAAGGTGCCCCGTACGGGGATGATGATTGTTGGTCTAGGAGGAAACAATGGAACCACTGTGACTGCAAGTATCCTGGCGAACCGCAACAATGTGCAGTGGCGGGATCGCCATGGAGTCAGAAAGCCAAACTACCTCGGATCCGTCACCCATGCCTCTACTGTACGTCTGGGAGCACGTCAAGGAAGAGATGTCTACGTGCCAATGAACAAGATGCTCCCAATGGTGCATCCGAATGACCTCGTGATCGGGGGATGGGATATCTCCTCCATGAACCTCGGAGACGCTATGGCCAGAGCTGAAGTCTTGCCGTACGACCTCCAGCGTCAACTCTACGATGAAATGAAAGAGATCAAACCTCTCCCGTCTATCTACAGCAAGGATTTCATTGCCGAAAACCAGGAAGAGCGCGCTGACAACGTTTTGAAAGGAAACAAGGAAGAGTTGGTCGAGAAGATCCGTCAACAGATCCGTGATTTCAAGGCTAAGAACCAACTCGACAAGGTCGTGGTTCTGTGGTCAGCCAACACCGAACGATTCTCTGATGTTCGCGAAGGATTAAACATGACCTCATCTCAGCTGATGAACTCTATCAAAAAGGACGAAGATGAAGTGTCCCCCAGTACACTGTTCGCTGTTGCGTCAATTCTTGAAGGTTGCACGTACATCAACGGATCTCCTCAGAACACCTTCGTTCCTGGTGTGTTGGAACTGGCTGAGCAGAAGGATGTCTTCATCGCAGGAGATGACTTCAAGAGTGGACAAACGAAAATGAAATCTGTGCTGGTTGATTTCCTCGTCTCCGCTGGTTTGAAACCAGTGTCGATTGTATCCTACAATCACTTGGGGAATAATGATGGCAAGAACTTATCCTCTCCGAAACAATTCCGTTCCAAGGAGATTTCCAAATCGAATGTTGTCGATGACATGGTCGCCTCCAACCGCATGATGTTCAAGGAAAACGAGCATCCTGATCACTGTGTCGTCATCAAGTACGTGCCTTACGTCGGAGACTCCAAGCGAGCTATGGACGAGTACACTTCGGAGATCTTTATGAACGGCTCCAACACCATCACAATGCACAATGTGTGCGAGGACTCACTCCTGGCATCGCCTTTGATTATTGACCTGGTCGTTCTCGGTGAGCTTTGTGAGCGTATCCACGTGAAGAAAGAGGGAGAACAGGAATACAGTCGCTTCCACAGTGTCCTCAGTATCCTGTCTTACTTGCTGAAGGCTCCAATGACCCCTCCAGGAACTCCTGTGGTGAATGCCTTGTTCAAACAGAGAGAAGCGGTTCTCAACGTCCTCCGAGCATGCATCGGCCTTCCTGCTGAAAACCATATGCTCTTGGAGCATCGTATCTCCACTGCTGGCAAACTCGCCGCTGGTGGTGTCCCCGTAGACACTCGAGGAGGCTTTGACATTGTGGCTGGAACTACTACAGACAAGGCTCCTAATTCCACCAACACAGCCAATCCTACCAAGGGATGCGTCGATGAGGATTCTGGCGAAGAAGTAAACTCCCCTCTCGAAGTGGCTCCCCACAACTAACTTCCCTTTTGAGACCACGGGGATGGGCAAGCCTAGTCCGTTAGGTGTGCTTGATTTAATATTGAATGTTTTCGGAAAAATAAACGAAGGCGATACATTATACCGTATCCTTTCTTTTGTATGCTCTTTTCTCGAGGGATCGTATCCTCGTTTACACTGTAGGCTATAGCGTACGTGTTACTTCGTTGACCCAGGCGAGGATGTTCAACGTGCTTGGGTCCCAACTTGGGGACTTTGTTTAGTAGGAAATGTAGGTTTTATGAGTTCCATAGGCATGCACGCCGTATTTATGTGCATATCTCTTTACTTCGTTTTTAAGCATGTGGTAACTTGGTTGTATACACACATAGTGGGACGTGAGCGTTAAGCCAATTCAGTCCGGGAAGCAAGAAGGATGCTACGGAGGGATCCTACCCCCATCAATACGACGCAGAAGGATGTGGAAGACGTCGCGTCCGTGAAGAGTGCCGTCAAGGCAATGATGAAGTATTCTGCTAAAGAAAAAACGCCGTATGAACCCGGTACGGAAACGGAAAAGATGTTTGCTCGCGAAATTAAGACAGGTGGGTGGAGCAACCAATGAGGTTTGGCCCACTTCTGACTTCATGTAATGGTGGTGCTATTGTTGCAGAGGCAGAAAAAGGAGGTAGTGAGAAGGAAGATGGAAAATCGTCCAGTAAACAGTCTACCCCTCATCGCAAACGCAAGGCTATTCATGCCAGAATCGGCTATGAAGGATAACGCACGTTATCCACTTGCATTTAATCGAGGAGGAATGCTCCCCTGAACGAAGGTTGCTCCTTGTGTTTACCGTTCGTGGAACAGGGAATTGAGGTGGACAGTACTAGCCTCAAGCGATTACTGCGTCTGTCTGGCTGGGTGAGCAATGTCGATGTGAATATTTTATGCGACATAAACAGAGCATACGATAGGAGCAGTCTATCTACTTTTCCTTCTAGTAGGAATACGAAGAAAGAAAACCGAATAGATACATAATACCGTAGCGTGGAAAGTATGTACGATTTCTTCATCGGGGTTGGTTACCTTTGATTCGTGGTACTCTCGGGGGCAATGGGTGTTGGAGTTGACGACGCCGAGTCTGTATCCTGTGGTAAGGGCGGGTAGGAGACGGGGTTATGTACTAATCTAGCCATGGGGAATGGTTCCCCTTCCAATCGTGGTTGTCTGTATGCTATATCAATCACTGTCCAGTGCTTCTTCTTGCTCATCTGTCCGACGTATTTAATCTGTACTTTATCCCCCAGTCCGCAGATTTCATATTCATCATGCGCAAAGTATTTCTTTTTGTGGCGTAATATCTTTCTGTATTTTGAGTGCACATAAAGCCTTTCTATCTGTACCACCGCCGTCTTTTTCATGGACGTGGAGGTGACAACCCCCGTCAACTTCTTAAGGTCCTTCATTATGCTTTACTTTACTGCTCCTCCTGCTGCAGCAGCAGCAAAGACATGAATCATTAATTGCATGGAAGAGGTCGATTATGCATTCACTTACTTGCTGAAGGGGGACTGAATGCACGCTTTTCACTTCACGGTCAAGTTTATCCAATGAACATGAAAACGAAAAAACCAAACAAACAAAGTTTCCTATCCACGTACATATTGTCCTACCAGTCAGGATAGGTGTGCATATGTGTGTATATGCAGGGGAGATATCAACAATCCCATGATATGCACATGAATGAATGAATGAAATACTCTGTCCTTCCCTGGCTATGTTTATTAGTGCTGCATGGAGTTGGGTTGATATCCATCGACACGTTTATATTGTTTAGATCTTATATTTCCCCCGACCCGTGTATCTGCCCCGTAGAGCTTGAAATGAGCGAGCATAATGGCGGTAAAGAGGAGGAGGTCTCCCCTCCTCCCTACGCGGAGACGCAGAAGATGCTCTCCAAGACCCCTATACGAGACCAGTCCTGTCTTGCACGTCTCGGAAATGGACTCGTAGGTGCCTTGTCGCTTAAGGATATGCATCACTGAATGACTGTGCAGTAGGTGAATGAATGCAGGCGGTGGGAACAACGGGAGGATTGGTGGCTTCATGGGGATATACAAGCTGGACAATGACCAGAGGTACGCTATGCTTCGTGCTGCTAAGGGGTTATCTAGACACCCGTGTTGGTTGGTTGATGATCTGAGTGGTTTCATTTCATTTTATTGGTTTGAGTGACTGGCAGGAGGAGGAAGATGGGCACGATGGATGGCCAACAACAAACGCTTTGTGGTATGTTCATCCAGAGGGACAAGTACCATCTTACTATGAACAAGTTGTTGTTGTTTGAGTACAGCCGTTGGCAGCTGCGGTAGGGGTGGTCTTCCCACTGGTGGAATGCAATTTGGTACGTGAGTTTTACGATAAGATCGACTGTTGTTCTTTTATGACCGTCTCCTTTAATACTGCAGCAAGATTTCAGCCACAACAATATTCTTAATGCCGGAATAGCGGGAGCATGTGCTGGCGCAGTAGCTGGCTTGCCCAAGGGATCTATACAGGCAACTCTAGGTTCATCGCTGATATGTGGTGTCGGACTTATGCTAGTTGAATTGTATGTCTTCAGTCTTTACAATACCGGCGGTATCATTGAGGTATCGACATTGGTTTTGCATATTCTTGTTTTGATTGCAGCGCACCTCGTATGTCACGAAGGCCTATTGACGAGAGCACGCGTTTGCACCCGAAAGAACAGAACCCGGACGACCCTGCCGCATGGCAACAGCACTCGGCAAAGATGGACAATTCTTTAAGAAATCTACCAACTCGAGTATAACAACCGCGTCGTCGTCATTTGATCATAGCAAGCCCGTTTTTAGAGCGCGTTTTAGATAAACAATCACAACTGAAACTTCGAATAGGACATATACAAATACGCCGAACTAGGCGGCCGATTTTTACAACACGTATCGTTTCGTCAGATGCTTTCCGAGAGCCTGTCTCTTTCTGTTTCGATCCCTCTGTGCTATGACACGTCAACTGGGGCCTCCATTAAGTTGCTGTTCAAGTTTTTGTTGCTGAGCAGAAGAAATTCGATTCTGCAGCTCAAAATAGCTCGGAGACTTGGTGGGCAACATGCTGGGTCCATTCTCCCGGCGTGACCGACGATCCCTCAAATAACGGGAGAAAAAGAATTCACTGATCTCACTTTGTACTATGCGCTGATTCACAGAGAAATTTTCGATACAACATAGAATAGTTGGTATCACGATATCACGATCAGTGGAGTGAATATAAAACCGGAATGGCATCCGACAGATCCTCTGCAGCGGCGTTGGTGAGTGGCCCCAGGTCACCAATTCCTTCATCTTCGAGTTCCCAGAGCATAAATAGCCCATAAATAACATTAACTCCGCTAATAACTCGTGCGTGGCATCCCATGGAATGGCTCGCAAAGTTGGGGTAGTATGGCCATTGATTTCGTTTACTGTTTCTGGGACGCGGAGTATGCAGCTGGCAACATGCCCCAGCAAATGGTCGATGATATGATAGGTCTCCAAGTCAGATCCAGTACACGATAGTTGTTCCTGAAACGTTTTCAGGTCCAGTCGAGCTGCATTGTTCAAAACCTTCAAAGCCAATATCGCAGTCGAAACCGCGGACAACGGGAGTCTCCATAATTTGTCTGGACAATCCACTTCTGTCTCCGATGAGTGGGGAGAGGCGGGACTTCTGGAATAGCCGGCACTTTGTGACAGAGTATCAGCCAGTCGAGCACGAGTACGAGCTCTTGAAGCAGGTGACACAGCAAGAAGAAGGCCACTCAGCAATGTGGGTATCCCGACAATGCCTGTGTCCTGGAACACATTGACCAACGCATTTCCACCGGGAGACGGATGGAAGATAGGTTTCTTTCTCATATCTTTGTCGTCCGTCAAGGCAACCAGGAAGGCTAAAATTGTGCGCAAGAGTGGACTAAATGCCATCATAGTTGGGGCAGATCCTGGAGAAGACAGAAATCAAACTGAAAATGTTCATGGGATAGGAGACTACGTTGGGACAAGGTACTTACTGAGCAGCCAGAAGAGATCCCGGATTCTGCTGAGAAGTGAAGTATGTACTATATATTTGCTCAACAGGGTCGGGTATTCCTTCAGAATTGTTGACTGTACGTTTGCAACAAGAGAGCTCTGAGGCGCATGCCTATACTGAAGCCATAGTAGCTGCAGGGACGCCATGACCAATGAGATTTCAGTAGAAGTCTTCGCGACAACGTCCACTGGATAGCTTTTCTCGTCAGAATATTTGCTGGAGTCGCTAATGTCTTGCAGAAGAGCATCTCGCTTGTCCGGTACACTTTGTTGGTGGCTCAGAATGTCTTGAGGTATACCCATCTTTGCCAAAGGCAGTTTGTCCAAAGCTAATGCAAGTATATCAACAATAGGCACTCCGAAATTACAGCTTATAAAATAGTTACAGTTGCTCGGCAGTGAGCTACTGAGAATGAGTACTCTCAAGGCTCGTACAACAATGTCCGGTTGGTACTTGACATGTTGAGGCGTACAGCAAGAAATGGCCACGTGCAGCACTCCTCCAACTCGTAATGCTTGAGCATCTTCGGCCGAGAAACTCACAGCAGTCTGTGAATTACCGGACCCACCAGTCTTGTCAGCTGGGTTGTTGTCTGTTTTAGCGGGGTGGCTTGAATTTCGCTTTGAGTGGTTGCTAGTTTTGTTTTGATGCTGCAAAGCACCATAATCCACAGGATGCTGGAATTCGGAAGGAAGGATTTCCTCCTCTTGAGTGGCCAAACCCGAAGCCTTCCTCATCTGCTCGTCAATCGTCTTTCTCATTTCAAACGCACCTTGTAGAACATGTTCCGGTAAAACGGCGCTCGTTACAGAGGCATTGCCGGTAGAATCTAGAAGGTGAAGTACCTCATCAAAAGCTTTCTCGAGACCTTTCGGCAGAGGGTTAGGCAGATCTAACAATCCACTGGTATCCGCTGCTGCTTCAAATTCTTCTTCCCTCCATATTCCAGCAGCAGCACAGATGGCGCATGATGACGCATCACTCGTTTGCTTAGCGCTCTTGATGAGTTCCGTATATTTTACCATCGAGCGGATTTCATTGATGAGCTTGTGCAAGCGGTTATTAGTGCGTGATCGTTTTGTTGTCGTTGTCGCATGTCCTTCGAACCACCGATGTTTTAAGCATATACTTGCCAGTTGACCGCGCAGTTTTCGCACTTTGCGCTTGCTCCTTTCAGATTCTGTAGATCTCTTGTTTTCTTTAACCGAGGGGTCGACTGGCAAAGGCTCGCCAGGTGATTGACTGGTATCGACCGTGACTTGGTACGGCGAGTTTTCGACAGACGGCGAGTTTTCGGGATTGGAAAACGACAAAGAAGCGTCTTCTTTCTCTTGGAGCGCATGCGCGTAGGATCGATAGCGAGTCACTTGTTGCTGGCCATCGATTCGGGATGAGGGACTATACGTTGGATGATGGCGAGGGGCAGTCCGGCTCACTTTGCTATGGAGTTTGGCGTTACGACGTGTCTCACTGTTCGCAAGGCGCGATTCAAGTTTTTCTTTACGTTTTTCTGCTTCCTCTTCTTCTCGTTTGCGTTGAAGTTCAGCGATTTCCTCAACCTTTGAGTTCTTGCGCGCAGCCTTAGCTCTAATATTATCCAGGGCTCCAATTCTTCTTGACTCTCCAGCTTCCATCCGAGAATCCAGCTCAAGCTTTTTGTCCTGAAGCAACAACGAATTGATAAATTCAACTTCATGTACTTTTTGGTTTTCTGAGGCTGCCTTCTCCCGTACGGCTCGCATGTGCTCCTCTTTCCGAGCCTCTGCTTTCTCGAGCTTTTGAGTAGATTTCGCATTTGCTGACGCCTTCTGTGCCTCTTTGTTGCGTTTAACAGCTTCTATACGCTCTGACTGTTCACGTAATTTGGCAAGGCGCTGACTTTCTATCATGGCCTTATTCGCTTCTGCGGCAACTTGGCGCTCAGTTACGCGGCGTTCTGTTTCCTCAGGAGAAGGCTTTTGTCGTTCGGGTGACGAGAGTTTAGCGTGAAGCCTCGGTCGTTCGGGTGTGGATTTTTCGGAGCCGCTGTGTTGAGAGCCAATACTCGAACTCCGTGAATGCTGAAATAAGGACTTTTGGGAATCTTCACATCCTTCAGATGACCGCGGACTGTAGGAGCTGAGAGCAGCGTACCCATCCTCAGACCATCCATATTTCCGGGTCCTAGGGGGGCTCTGTATCCCTATTGCATTTCTGTCGCTATCTCGTTTGTCATCTGATGCTGTGGATCCGTCACTCAGAGACTCATCGTTCGCGACCAAGTCATACCAATCCTGGTTCTCTGTCACTGCTAATCGTTCTTGCACTGTAAGAGACCTTTTCGGTGGCGTAGCACCCGAAGCGTCTGTTGCTGAAACGGTTTTATGAGAGTTGGGTTGAGAGACAGAGCAGCTCGAAGCAGACACACTGGCATTCTGCGTAGCACTGGTTGCAACAGGCTCTACGGTCCTACTCTCTGCATTTTGTGCAGTGGAGTTTGTTACCACAGTCCAGTTCGACGGGGGAGCCGGGGGTGGAGGTCTCGCGTCTTCAGGGTTATTGTTGCGTTCCGAGACAATGTTCGCATAACTCGCCTCCTCTTTGCGGATTGCTCTGCTTCCATTTTGACGGTCTTGATTGGTAGACGCGGTTCCACGTTTCACTGCATCAGCGAAGGAAGAGGGTCGTTTCCGGTTAGGCGAATTGGATCCCCATGTTTTGCGAACTTCCCATGCAATTGGTTGTTTCTTTTCATTATGCAATAATTGAATGGTTTGCTCCAGCTGCGTATCAATCAGCATAAAACAATAAGTGATTCAAAAAGAAAACTCGGGACAGGAAACCAACAGTGAGGGTGAGTGCTGAGGTAGCTCCAACTGTCAGTCGCTTAAAAGACTTATGCCCCCTACAGAACACAAGTATCATTTTCACCCTACCCTTAAGCAGGAACTTGTAGCTCTATCATACCTCTTTGAATTCCTGGGCATTTTGTTCCAAGCGTTCCCGTACTTGTTGGCAGAGTTCCAGGTTGCTTTCTTTTTCGCACAAGGTGTATAGATTATCCAGGAACCTGCAGCACATCATAGTAGTGATTAGTCAACATAAAATGCATTGTATAGTCCAATGAAGCTTACTGCGTGAGTTCCTCCATCGGTGGCAAGGCCTCTTTCGACGCTCCTGCCATCTGCAACTGCGCACCGCTCACAACATGACCTTCAACAACACATCGATATACATAAGTAGATTGTGACCATGTGTCCGTGAAACTCATACACAACACATACACCATGAATGAACGCAATGAAAAGGAAACACTCCAACTTCAACTTCACAAGATGCAGATGAGGATTGGCAATGCCATACCGTACATCCTACGCAGTTTAATGTTTGAGAAGAGTAGTAATTAAGAATATTTCAGTTAGTGTAGTTTTCTAGGACAGCATGAGCCGAATAGGGTACTTTGAAGAGCTGAAAAAGGCTCTGAAAGCGTTTGTGGAGGAGGAATGTATCCCGGCGGAAGCCATTTTCGAGCAACAACAGCGCGATATTGACCATTATTATGCCACAGCGGACTCCCCAGGACGATGGAAGCACGTGCCACCCATTGTCGAGGATCTGAAGAAGCGAGCGAAGCAACTAGGCCTTTGGAACCTGTTTTTTACGCGAGAATACACGGCCCTGGTGGCACCTTATTGCAGAGCGCAGGAGCCTCAGCAACCATGGTTCCAACAAGGACTCTGTATGAAGCAATACGCGGAACTGGCGGAGATAATGGGCGCCAGTGTACTCGCTTCAGAAGCCTGTAATTGCAATGCTCCCGATACGGGCAACATGGAATTATTAGCCAAATTTGGTACTGGAGCGCAAAAGAAAGAGTATTTGCAACCATTAATGGATGGAAGCATTCGAAGCACTTTTCTGATGACAGAGCCCGATGTGGCCTCTAGTGACGCTAGAAATATTGAGACGAGCATCGAGAACACTGATCAAGGGACGTATATCATCAATGGGAGAAAATGGTGGAGCACAGGTGCTATGCATCCACACTGTCGCATCTGTTTAGTTCGTATGTACTCCGCAAAGGGGGATAATGCCTTGCTTAATGGTTGTCACCTTCTTGGTTTTCTTTTGGATACATCCGACTGCAGTGGGAAGAACACAGAACACGAATCGTGGCAAGTACCAACAACATTCAATCGTCCTAGTCCCAATGAACTCACGCGGCGTCACAGTGGTCAGGCCGCTCACTACCTTTGGGTACGACGATGCACCCAGCGGTCATGCCGAGGTAAGTCTGATTTGGATGACAAAAGATACAGCGATTTCTTCCTACCGAACCAGCGGCTGGGTCGCAGGTTTCGTTGGAGAACGTTGAAGTGCCCTCCAGTCACATTCTCGGTGAGGAGGGGAGTGGATTCCAAATCGCTCAGAGTAGATTGGGTCCTGGTCGGATTCATCACTGCATGCGAGCTGTTGGCTTAGGAGAAAGAGCCTTTGAGCAAATGATACAACGAGCATTGAGCCGCAAAGCCTTTAACAAACGATTAGCTGAACATGTATGTGAGCCAGACTGTCGAATTGTCTTCATTCAAGCGAGGCAGTGGTGTCTCTACAGGGGATGATCCATAGGTACATCGCAGAATCGAGGATTGATTTGAATGCATCAAGGGCAATGGTACGATTTATATAGGCTTGCAAGGCAGTCTATTCTCTTTTCGAGGAATCAACTGTTAATCGCGTACCTCGCAGGTGCTAACAGCCGCAGCATACATGGATGAACACGGGAGTCAAGCTGCTCGAAACCACGTTTCCGCCGCTAAAGTCTTTGTACCGAACGCAGTGCTTCGGGTGTTGGACCGTTGCATGCAAATTTATGGAGCCGCCGGCCTCAGTGGCGATAACTGGTTTGCACGAGCTTGGACTGGGATGCGATCCCTGCGGATTGCGGATGGTCCAGACGAGGTCCACATGCTCTCGCTCGTCCGTGGAGAGATTAAGTCTCGGATTCCGAAACTCTAATAGTTGAAAGTGCATATCGGTCTCATGATTCGGAGTCATTGCTCAACATGGAAAGGTACACTTTCTTAAATTGCTCCACCAGGGAAACGGTGACTGCCGTAGCGGGAGTATGGAAGAGCACTCTGGCCACGGAACCTCGAAACAAGCCACGAACGCCCTCTCTCGTCGCTATTTCTTGCAAAGCATGAGCTGTATGCCGATAATTAAAAGGGGCAGAGCCTTCTTCCCCTCTTGCTTTGGCAGATCTTTGTACTTGTAATCGAAGTTTAGCAAGATCTAGAGGATTTGTTAACCATGATGCACATGCTCCAGCCGAGGCACCACTGCAATTCAAGGCATAATTGTGACCACAGCTGCAGAAACGAGAAATTCTGTTCAACGCACCTTGCAAGATGACACCAGTAAGGTAGCGCTTGGTCATTGTCGACTGAGTATAACCGCCGGGACCGCTTCTTGAACTGCTCGTAGAACAGAAAATACAGCGCGGAGAAAGGACCAAATGAAGCAATAGTAGCCCCATATCCCTGTTGTTCACATGGTTAAGGTGTTCCGGATGAACGCGCTCGTTCTTTGGTAACTAACGGTACTTACTCGGTATATGCCTCTCACGGATTCATGCCTCAGTATCTGTCTTGTAGCATCGACAGTGTTCCGGTAATAGCCTGCCCATGATTCACCTTGGGCTTGGTAGCCTTGAATCTGCATTCTTTCTTTAATCACATCTATGGGAACCCACAAGACACAACTGCAAACGGAAGCGTGCTTCGTGATACGCAAGAATGGTTTCCTTTTCAGCGCATCATACCTGAATGTCTCCGCAAACATTCCTGCTGTAAAATGCGCTAAGAACGGAAAGCTGCTCAAAAATGTAAAATTATGAGTCAAAAAATCTCGGCTCATCTGTAGCATAGAATAGACTGGTCTAGCAATTGAGTATCTATAGTAATAGTCACTAGAACTTCTACATACTTCGTAAGATGTGAAGTATAAGCATGCCGCCGGTCCAGAGCCGAAAAATGCGACACCAATTCCTCGGTAGAAGCCACGTAAGCCTTCATTCCTGCAAAAGTCTAGGTAACGTTCTCGAGATTGGTCCAAAGTTGCAGCTGGGTTTACTTACATCCAGATCTTGCGTACGCCATCAGCGATGTTCTTGATTCGTCGAGGGTCCTTTGACATCCCGCCAATGGTTTGATCCACCTGCATCATACGTGTGTAGTCAACAGCCTTCCACAGGGTATGTAGATCCTTGTGACGTACTTGGAGTTTAGCTTTAATGGTATCAATAGGATGGAATGGGATTCGTGCCACCATACCACTGGTTGCACTCGCCAGCATTGTCGCCCAGTACTGCGAACGCAAATACACATGCATTACCACAGATTTCACATTTCCAATCTTGTCTGCTTACATCTTCAGCACCTGGCATTGTTCAGCCTTTGCACACAGCACAGTAGAATGCCCCAATCAAGAACAAGTACCCGGTGCTACCGTGTTGAAAGTCCGCGACAACAAACAAGCAAACCCGTGAAATAAATAAAATGTGAAAAAAAAAAGGTCACCTGAATGACTACTTACACGCATCATGTATCCCAGTGGAGAACAGTTGGAACGATGTGAAGTTCAAGATGGTGAGGCTTCCGGCTTCTTGTGGGCCTTTCGCTCCATACAAAAGTACTAGTCGCCTATAGGAGGTATGCCAGCCAATGAGGGTTGTCAAGTACCACAGTCTCATTCATTCCCTTGTTTAATAGCAGTCACAGAATACTGAGGCTGCGCAGCTTCACAAGGCAAGACAGTTCACAGGCCATCTAATAGGCCATATATGCACTGTACTGTGTTTTGTGGGTATGATCTCACTTGCGCACTTGGTCAAGAGACGGTGGTGTAAATATGTTGGTGCGGCTGATGCGACGACCGACCATTGTGCATCAGGGATGGTGGACTGGAATGACGAGGACATTCCATGGGTCGGCGTCAAACTTGGACCAGGATGACCTCATGCTCAAGTACCAAGAGTTGGTAGATCGTGGTGAACTGGAGAGGAATACTATACAACACCGAGCGGTGGGAAAGTTAGGCAGGATCTCGTCTCTTGTAGAACGCTACCACCAGGATTCTGAGATCCACCACGTCAGAACTCAGGAAGCAGGTAGCGAAGAAGACGTTGAGACAAAGCCTCTGGTACCCCGAGGATTGTACATTTACGGGCGCGTGGGAGTCGGCAAGTCGATGCTGATGGATTTGTTTTATAATGCTACAAACATTCAGCGGAAACGGCGGGCACATTTCCATGAGTTTATGCTAGATGCCCATCAGAGAATCTTTGCACTAAAGCAACAGGACCTCAAGGAGAAAGGAAGAAATACCCACGTGGACACAGCACTAGAGGGGAACCCCGTCTTCAGGGTAAGTCGTTACTCTCAAGTTTATTGAATGGCTGCTTAAAAACGGAGGTGTTATAGATTTTGCAGGTTGGAGAAGCATTGGCTGGCGAAGCGTCGCTACTTTGTTTTGATGAGTTCCAAGTGACGGACATCGCCGATGCAATGATTATGAGTACCCTGTTCCGAGCCATGTGGAGCAAAGGGGTAGTTGTGGTCGCTACATCGAATCGGCATCCTTCGCAACTTTATGAAAACGGACTAAATAGGGAATATTTTGTTCCATTCGTTGAATTACTCGAACAGCAGTGTAGAGTGTATCGTCTAGACGGATCAGAGGATTATCGTTTAAGGGCAGTGGCATCAGAGAACTGCCTGTTCTACCCGTTGAGTTCGGGTGCCACTGAGGATCTACACAAGGGTCTGAAGGAAGAGCTTCGAAACAACGAAAGAAGCCTGGGTTCATTGGATAAAGTTTGGGGAGAACATGTAACAGTGCCGGTGAGAATGGGTCGTTCATTATCAGTACAAACTCCGTGCGAAGGGATCGCGTGTGTTTCATTCTCTGACATGTGCGAACAGCCGCTAGGGGCGGCCGACTATGAAGCATTAGCTATGAGGTTTAATACCGTGTATCTTCGTGATGTACCGGTACTTACGAAGAAACAGTTCGACGAAGCAAAACGATTCTTGATATTGGTTGATGTATTATATGAGTACCAAATATCGTTGCGTATGTCAGCAGCGGCTCCTCCCCCAGAGATACTTCGAGAAATCGTGGAAACGGGAAATTCGTCATCACAAGTCGATGCCCATGGTGTGTCTCAAATTGCTACATCCGCTGCAATGAGTGAGATTTCGTTTGCAGCAGAGCGAGCAATATCTAGATTGATTGAAGTAAGTTCGATTGCGTGGCTACAGTTTGTTCCAGCATGTACGACTGAATGACTGTTGTGGGAATGCAGATGACTGGTGAGAAAAAACATTGAAGATGAACGTGATATGATCATCGTCCGTTTGAACTCTGTTTTTTGTGTTCCTTGATGCGGTGAATAGTGTATATTTTTAAGCATCGGTGCTATTGATGACGGTCCAACTTGGGTTCACTTCGAGAGTGCGCAGTTCGACGTAATCAGAAACAACTTGTTTGAATTGTTCCTCACTGAATCCCTTCTTGACTGCATCGCGGCAAGCATCAGCATACTTGATACGCTTGACACCTTCTTCATCAGGAGTCGCTTGGTCGAGCCTATTCCGAATAATTTCCCAAAGGGAGTCTACACCGCTCTTCTTGCGGCTGCTACCGTACTCTCTTCCGCCTTCGAGTAAGGCTTGCTTGCTAACGTTCGTTAACCTGATTGCCTCCTCCACATCCTCTTTTTCAACCTCTTCGTGGCATTGCAGACGAGCAAGTGCTTGAGCCATGCGCAGAATGGATAAAAGCTGTCGGGGTGTTAGAGATCCTCGCGAGTCCGACTTCTTCCCTGCTTTGGCATCCTCTGAGCGTAAATCGACGTACTTATCAACGATGAATTGCGCGGATTCTTCAGGAACGTAGGGAACATTGTTTTGCTTAACTTGCTCGAGATAACATCTAAGAACCTCCGGCTCGACGGCATCAAAATCCAATGGAGGGTGTTCTCCATGTTGGTGAACGTATGTAACATGGCGGGCTAATCCGCGGTCCTTCGCCCAATCAGCTTCGTCTCGTAACAAGAATATAAGATCGAATCGTGAGAGAAGAGCGGCAGGCACGTTCACGTTGCGCAAAATATTTACATGGGGGTCCTTATCAAGACGTTTAAATCTCCCGTACAGGGGGTTAGCAGCTGCTAACACCGCCGTGCGAGCATTAAGTGTCGTGGTTATACCCGCCTTTGCTATCGAAACTGTTTGTTGTTCCATAACTTCATGTATCGCGGTACGATCATGCTCGTCCATTTTATCAAACTCGTCAATGCAGCAGATACCCATATCAGCAAGCACCAACGCACCACCTTCTAATGCAAGCTCTCCTGTTACGGGATCCTTCATCACCGCCGCGGTAAGCCCGACTCCGGAGGATCCTCTTCCAGTTGTGTACACCGAACGAGGGGCTACTCGAGAAATATGCTTTAAAAGCTGGGACTTCGCAACACCTGGATCACCTACCAACAAAACGTTTATATCTCCACGGATACGCATGCCGTCACTTTGGGTTTGGGTCACACCGCCGACCAATTGGAGCAACAAAGCCTTTTTGACATCATCAGCACCATAGATCTCCGGAGCCAGACTCTTTGAAAGTTCTTCGTACACACGATCGTTGCGTTCAGTCATCAGCGTGTTGGCTTGTTCCATGATTTCTTCTTCGTCAATACTGCCTTCCATGTTCTTCTTCATATGATGAATCTGAGAGGAAGAAGCGTTACAGTTAACGGGAGCGTAAGCAACGGGCGACGCATATTAGCGACTTACATCATGGGCCTCCAGATAGGTGTCTGCGATTAGCCCAGCTTTAATAGCTTGAAAGCCAGTATACGGGGTTGGTTGCCAAACGCCCGAGATGGTTACCATGTCACCAGGGCCAACATGTCGTGTCATTTCTCCGCGGCACACTACAGTCAAAGATCGCGGAATATGACCCACAGGTACCTGATCTGGGAGTTCTTGAATTCGTACTTCCTGGTATTTAAAAAATTTAGAACCTCTAGTTTGGGGGCGCAGTTGTCCCGGTGTTGCAGCCATGGCGCATTGCTGAGAGGGGCATGTTAGAAGGGGCATGAATTGACGACTGTTTACTTCTTGATAGCTTTCCCATCCACATTCGTCACATGTGTACGTTGCAACAGAAATGACCGGCTTGACATCCGACGCACGAGTGCAGATTCCTTTCACTTTCACCAGGTGTCCAATATCCTCAGCACGTACTTGTCTCACAGGCTGGGGTTTGGCGGATGAGATTGGCAGGATCGAAACCTCATATCGGCGCAGAAGCCTTGCAGGGAAGAGCTTTAACACATCTTCGTCGTTTACTTCAGCATTATTTCGTTCTTCCACAGCTTGTCGTGTGTATCTTTGACGCTGTGCCATTATGACATCCACACTATCTTCGCGAGAAGGATCTGGTGCAAGGTCTGAGAGTTCTTTCGTCATGAGGGCGTCAATAGCTTTCGAGAATACCTCTACATATCGCTTTGTGTTGCTTTGTATTCTTGAGATGAGGTCTTTTGCTCCATTGTACTGCAAAAGAGAGTAACCCGCATTACCATCCGTAATTCAAAAAACTTTGGTCAAGTGAAAAATCTTGACGTACGTCGAGCAAATCGTCCATTTTAATTCTGATCTGGGTGCGCTCTCGCTTCTTAACTTCTCTCTGTGGATTCAGGGCAAAATGTATACAACATGTGGTAAACACGCGATATATACCAGCCAAGATCTGCGGCTGGTGGACGCCATCTCATCTCATCTATTGTCACAACACTTACAAGCATTCGACGATACACGTATTCCTCCGCTTCCTCATCTTCAGGTTTGTATTCCCAAAGAAACTCTTCCAGACGACCTGTATGCAGAGTTCCAGGGTAATTGAATGAGTATGGTCGTGAATTCAAACACCAATTTGAAGTCAACAAAACTACAAAAAGGGATTCAAAGGGGCACTCCGGGGGAGGTGGTACTTACGCTGGTCCTCGTCGTAGTCCGGGAACCCTGTGGCTTTACGGCCGTACTCCATGGTGCAATTCTGCTTGTAATAGGCCAACCAACTAATACAATACTTATCTCAGTATTTGAGGTCTTACTACCAGTGTCTGAGTTGGAGATTGACAACTATTTGGGACAAATCAATGCATTGCAAAGCTTGTGAACGCCTTGGTATTCAAACCAAATAGAGCGCGGCGCGCGCGCTGGCTGCCTACAACCGGCGACACAAGTTGAAAACATTAAGAGTGAAAACTTCAAAAACGGTGCAATAATAAATGTTTTCGTTGAGAACTGATTAGTGCAGGAGGAATATATGCATCCTATCAGGCAAAAAAAATTCCAAAGTTTGAAACCAGTTGCAAGCAGTGTGGAACTTGCGCCAAGACAGAGTTTGCGTACCAATCATGCATAGTGACACAGTTCTGATTCCACACAACTCCTTCAAGTGAACTGCTGCTCGATTCTCACATAATGTTCCAGCAGAATTTGAGCTGATACTGCAGACTGGGGGCCTCAGTCTGAGGCAGCTACTGCAGACTGAGACTCCGTCAGCCCATGATATCAAGTTCATCAAGTTTTTCGCTGAAAGGCATTAACTTGGCTAAACATTTGCTCATTCTTGTCCTCTCACTTTTTTTTTTTTTTTTTTTCGTTGTTTGAGCAACCGAAATTCAAAGATCGAATTCAGAWTGCATTTGCCGCACGAGACGTTTAAAAAATCCCCGTGTTGCATTGGCTGGATTCTCTCCCAACTTCAACTTCCGGGGGCTTGGTGCTTTCGTAGTCTTATATAGCTTGTTTCACGCGACTTTGTTGGAACCACATGCACTGTTGGGTTCTCCTGTTGCCATTACAACTACGGGAGACAGGAAGTAGTCTTCTTTGGTCGTAGTTGATGGAGTTTGTCTGCATTAAAAATCCTGGTTGAGGAGTCCAGAGTCCTTTATCGGTTCATTTCCACACTTTTCTCTGCATTTACACGGACCCTAGAATATTTCAAGTCCCACAATAGCAGCAATACATAGGTGTAAATATATTGCTGATCTTGGAGGTGAAGAAGGTGGTCCTTAATTGGCGAAAAAAGGAGAGGAAGCGAGGAAGACCCGCTGCAGGAAATGTCGAATGCGTGTCCTCTTTGTGGTGGATTAGAGTTCGCATCGGATGATACCACAGGAAACACGACTTGTGTAAACTGTGGTAATGTAACGGAGCAAGGGGCTATTGTGTCATCGGTCGAATTCGAAGAAAATGCCGGGGGCACTTCGTAAGTAGCGCAAATGCTTGTTGCTTGATATTGTGTGCCAAATATAATGGAGACTGTATCACGTATACAGGAGTATTGTCGGAAGATTCGTTTCGGCCACAAGTAATAAACCGTACGGCACGACAAGAGCTGACGGTTACAGCGCCTCGAGGGCATCTCGGGAAGTAAGTCTGGATTAACGTTTCTCGAACAAAAACCTCGGTTTATCCTTCAAGCGTGACTTGGACAGGACTCCATAGAAAAAGCAAAAAAAATTCTGAGGAGGCTCGCATCTCAACTTCGGTTACCATACGTATGTTGACCTTGGAGATGTGCCTACGGCTGGACATGTGTTTACGGGGTCTATCCACTTTCCTGTCACAGCACCTGGTCGAGGCTGCCCAGCGATTGTATATGATTGCTCTTCAGAAGAACTTCAGCCAAGTGAGTTTGGTTATAGAATGTGTGTACGCCATGTGTTCCCTCGTAGCATTTTGAACGCGTTGGAAACTGCAGGGTCGTCGGTTGCAAAACGTTGTCGCAGCGTGCCTCTACATTGCTTGCCGCAGAGAAAAATGTGCCCATATGCTTATCGACTTTGCGGATGCGTTACAGACGGACTTATACGCTTTAGGGTCATGCTTTGTTAAGTTTACTAGAGCTTTATCTCTTAAACTACCGCTTGTAGACCCTTCTTTGTACATACATAGGTTTGCCTCGAAGTTGAACTTCGGCAAGAAACAACACACCGTTGCCATGACTGCTTTGAGATTGGTAGCCCGAATGCGACGTGACTGGATGCAAACGGGCCGTCGACCGGAAGGTATTTGCGCGGCTTGCTTGCTAATTGCAGCCCGTGTACACGGATTTCCCGCCACCCGGCAAGAAGTAACGGAAACGCTGAGGGTAGCGGATATAACGCTGAGAAATAGGCTTGCGGAGTTTGGAAATACACCTTCCTCCCAGCTCACCCCTCAGGAGTTTGACCGACTGAGCGATATAGCGCAAAGCAGCGATGAGAATCGCTACTTGACATCTAATGAAGATGAAACAATGCCGCCTTCGTTTATTCGAGGGAGGCTTACAGAACAGAGACAGATGCAAATTCAGGAAGAAGCTAAGCAAAGAATGAACCTAAGTGATACCGAATTGGCCCAACGATCGCATCTGTTGGATGTTGATAGTGTTGACGTGAGCAGTCTGAATCCGCACGTGCGCCAGGCCCTCGAGAATAGCCACATGCTGAGTGATGAAGAGCTTTTCGCTGTTGCGGACCACCAGGGGCTCCTTGACGATGACGTAAAGAATCGGAAACTGCATTCTTCCGAAGATGTATCACAGGAAACGGCGGTGCAGCATATGCCCATATCAGATAACTTGCGGGATAAGGTGATGAGCTCGGCATTAATGAATACAAGCTGGGCAAAACCAGTTTCCTACGCGAAAACTGCTCATTCTCCTGAGGCAACATATGCCAATCAACGGCAGTCGAAAGAGAGAAAGAATAGACTGGCCAGACGTAGGCGAAATCTTGAAAAGATGGAAAACGAGTCTCTCTCTAAGCATGGGTGTTTACCCGGAGAACTGTCGCTTAGTGACTATGACGATTTGGTTCGTTCTGTGGAGTTGGAGGGCTCGGGTGCTATGGTTGGTCATCAGCGTCCAGCAAAATGCTCGTTACAGGTGGGTGAAAACGACATTGCTGAAGTGGAAAACTTGTTGATGGAGCTTCCTGATGGCGAATTTGACCCGAAAGACGAGGAGAGTGTGCGCGAACAAGAGCGAATCTGGGAGATGGCCTGTGTGTTTGACAACCCCAGGTTATTCCGAGAAGCTGAATCAGAGGAGAGCATCTGTTCTGATGCATGGATGTCTAAGGAAGATGTTGAAGAGGAAGCGGAGAACATCATTGATTTATTAGACGCTGATATGGACATACCTGTGGTGTGCAGCGAGCTGGCAAACTTTGACTTACGCCCTGATAGTGATAAAAATTCGGTTTACATTGCTATTGCTAAGCGGCTTGCATCTGTTGCTCAAGAACGCAATGCAACCCAAGAAGGGAATTTAAATGAGGAAGACAGAGATGTTAAGAGGGATGCTTTGGAGCGGCGACTTCTTATTCCTGTGCGGTATGAGGGCAGACAACTAGGTGGTCCGACGATCCATGCTGAGAGTCTCTCGCAGCGTGAAGTCACTGAATTGGCAAACGCAGATTACGATATCGAGGGAGCGACGAATGATGAACAGGGTGAAACTTTAAGCGATGTAGATGACGAGGAGATTCAGGACGTGATCGTGGACGAAGAGGAGGCGAAGCATCGTAGGGACATATGGGTGAAAATGAATTCAGACTATTTGGAAGAACAGCGCCAAAAATTAGAGAATCCACCGACGAAGAGCAATCAGCGGAACAAGCAAAAGAAAGGAAAGTCGAATCAGCAGCAATCTCAAAATAAGGAACCAGCATCTGGCAAGGAAGCTACAAGTAGTGCTGCGGAGGTGAAGAAAACTAGCAAGAAGCTGAATTACCAGGCATTGGAAAAGCTTGACGAGGCCCTAGGGGAAGCATCAAATGAAGATAATCAGCGTAAGTCATCTACCAAAAAATCATCTGGCAGCAGCAGTCGAAAACGGGGACCTGAGCGGCTAGCTGAGGAACTTGCAAGTAATAAGAGCAGTCGTACTGATGCTGAAGCGGCGGATAAAATGTTCGATGATTTCGGTGGATCGTATGATTTCACGGGAGAAGCAGGCTCAGATTCTGAGCCAGAGCAAGAAGATGACGAGACGTTACAAGAGCGTTCAAAATTAAGACAAACGCTTGGTTTGGGAGCTGGAGGCGACTCTGACAGTGAAGGGGAATTCTGATTAGTGGCAGTGTCACTCTGATTTCCCGAAGTGAAGATTGTGGAGCTTAGTCAGACAATGAAGAACTTAGAAAAATGAGGAGACGCAACGTCAGTGGAGGGGAGTTGAGGAAGTTCAGCGTCGGTATGTGGCATTTTGAGTGGAAACCTCAAAGCCCAGTTAGCATGTATATGGCTACATTTTTTTCATCGTTTTTGCCGTGGCAATGAGGACAAAACGCTTCGTTTGATTGAGTGTCGGATTCGGACGATACCACTTTGCTCTATGTGGCCGTATGTAGGCACCAAAATGCGTGACCGTGGGAACTGACCATCACGTTATATCGCGGGATTGCTCTACTAGAATGACTGTCTTAAGAGAATCGCCCACTTGACGCGCAAGCATTTTCCTAAATTGCTAGGTGTTTCCCAGTAGTGACGATCAAGGCAACACAAAAACCAGTTGATATCTTACTGGCAGGACTTAGTAACTCCTGACACTCGCGTACCCGTGGTTACCAAGCTCTCAGACTTGTGACCTGTCACGGCAATGTCTAAACCTGAAAAATAGTTTACCAAGATCTGGAAGGCTATCACGTCCTTTGATTCATTTAGCCACTTTGTTGATGTGCTTTTCAAAGCTTCATGTGACTCTCTCTCTCTCTCTCTCTCTCGGGTCCATCGAGCCGCGCTTCGGTCTCATGATGTTGGATGTACTTTTCCGTTCCATGTAGTACGAGAGTTTGGCATTAAGCTGCACTATGCATTTGCCTCAGGGTTCTTAAGATGCGCAGGATAACAGTTCTTTCCAGTGATCGTTCTAGTTAGCCGCAGCTTGATATTCCCGTGTAATATTCACATGATGTTGTCGTCGTCCATTTCCAAGACATTAGAATCCCCGTAGATTGAGAAATCAATGTTCCCATTGCTGCTCTCATTGACCAGGCCTGGAGCTAAATTCATTGAACTGACGCTTGTTCCTTGTGGCGACATGATGACGGAGGTTTGAGGGGACGGCAGGTTTCCGTACCTGATCGTTCTTTTCCGCCTCCTGCAGCAAAGTTTGTCGCATAGGCGTTTTCTCACATTCCTGTTTACGGTTGTATAAACGAGAAAGTTGAGCGTAGCTTGTGATGGGGCAATCACTGCCGTGACAAGGTGAAGTTCGTCTGGCGCGTGCTGGGGATCACGGGCACCTGCAAGTCGGTACACAATGGTCGGGAACCATAGAATAAAATACACCAGTGGATACAGGGACAGCTTCGCAAGCCTTCTCCACGGAATCCTAAATCTTCGATCTCCTGAAGCATCGGCGCTTTGGTCAGAGTAAGCTTTTAGTCGTCTCTGTACATTGTCGGAATAATATAGGCATACAGCTTGTCACGAGATTTTATCCCAGAACAAGCATATTACTCACCAGGACATCTATGTGTACAGAAATCAACGCTACGAGCACACCAGCAAGAGGGAGATACGCAAAAGCATCGGCCGTTTTATTATGAAGAGCATCTAGCCAACACCAGGGTCCACCCGAAGTCCCCAGACCTGCACGGCGATTCTTGTTTTTCGGCCACCTTGGGAGTAACCAGCAATAGCACACGGAGACACACTCACTCACCTCTTGAGGCAGTAACTGAAATTGCAAACACCAAAGAAAGTACTAGGGTAGCAATGTGGTACCACAAATGCCTTGAACCGCCAACATTTTGGGAGAGTTCTACCTCAACGAAGCACAGTATCCTGCGTATCTCCCACGCAACTGAGAACGTGTAAAAGCTCGATGCCAACACGAAGAAATGAATAAAGAAAGCTTGCGTTTGGCAGCTCATATCCGAATCAGCTGCGTTCCCCAAAACTACTGTAAACCATGCCACGGAGAGCATGGCGTCGGACAATGCCACAAAGAACAGTATCGCTTGGAATCCACACTGTAAATAATGCGCTTTCTTGTCCAGAGGCATACTATCGTACTCCACGGTCACACTCTCCGATTCAAGCATGTCCTGGGTGATGCCGGACGCACTTGCGGCACTGTTTTGGTCCCCTCTCATGTTTTGTGGGGAATGAATATCGTCATAGTATCCTGCATCATGAGTCTGTTGATGATGATGACGATGGTGGTGGTGGTGGTGGTGTTTTCCAGTCTCTTCGTCGTCCTCGTCTTCGCTCATGTTGCGCAGTAATATGACCCCATCGTCCCGGATGTTGTAGAGCCAGAACTTTTTCCCAGGACTCCATACAGCCACCATCAGCAGAATAGCAGCCACCAGGGAGATTCCACTGGTGCTGGCCACGGCACGTCGCAGCACCTCCTCCGTTATACGCATTTCAATCATACACACAACACAATATAGCTGTCCACCCTTTATCACCACAATGATGCATGCTTAACCCAGCTTACTATGCTGCTGCTGCCGTGCTGTATAGAGCAAACACACAAGGATAATTGATATCCATGGCTCCAACTTCAACTTCAACATATTGTATCTGCTGTCCATTCGGATCAATCAATCAACCAATCATGGCATGATGGTGTGTGTGTGTGTTTGTTGGAAAGTAGGTAAGAATATATGGTGTGCGACGACGAGGCGGCGAGAGGAAACGAGAGAATGGACAAGTTACAGGGTGCCCCAACACTGTCCGTGGACGCGTACGAGACGTGGATACCAGAGGTCAATCAAGCCTTTCAGGAGGCCGTACAGTACCATGCTTCCTCCTATAAAGACCAGACCTCTGAGATGGGGGAAGAGCCAAACAACGCGGGGCTGCGGTGGAAGGGGAACGTGGAATCGCTGGAATTGGAGTTCCTTGGGCCTTTGGAGGAAGTCTATACGCGAATGCTACAGGATGACCCCAAATACGTTGTGCTACAGTTCGCGTCCATGGCGCCTTTGCGCGATTTCGATCATATTTTGCTGCCGATTGCATTTTACACGGCGGCCGTCAAATTCCTCATCGGCAGCGAAACTAAGGGACATGTCTCGGCCCTGCAGCAAGCCTTGGACCAATACAAGACAATTGTCATGGAGAGAATTCCTTGTTTTGCAAAAACGTCAGATGAGTACGCAGATTTTAGTGAGAAGAAGAATGATGCCCGTCTTCCTGTAACACTACTGGCAAACCTTTCTCTTGCTTCTCATCTTGTCCGATTCGCAAACACGCTTAGTCTCAGCGCCATGGACCATGTGCACAACGAACTGTCTATGTCACTGATCCAGGAGTGTGTATTGTCAAGTATGGCAGTATTGGTTAGAGTTCCTGAAATGCTTTGGAAAGGCGTTGGCTCTTTAATGAACGCCGTGGAACACACGTACGAGTTTGTAACAAGGCAAATGTTAGATTCTGGAGGATGGATGAGGGAAATCGAAAGCATAGTGTTCGATTCTGGAAGCGTCCCATCCCGCTCGAAGAGAAATTCGATTCATGCAAACTTTGATGTACTTGCTCGAGGCAGAGCTGTGTTATTGCTATTATCGGCTCGGTGGGGTTCGGTGCGTTATCCAGATCCAAAGCTGCCACTTGTCTTAGCGCGAAAAGCACGATTACGCATGCTCATGAAATCGACGGCCTATGTTGCGTTCGAAGAAGATCCAGTGTCCTATGGCCTTTTGGTGAAAGCGTTGCTGGATGATTTGAGCGATAGCTGTGGGGAAAGTGGGGAAAGAACGGCTTACGCAGATACCTTTACGTTTCCTCCCCATGAGATTGGTTCCTCCTTTAATATGGGGCTGTTGACTCGTCCACATCTATTGTCAATCCAAGATCCGAAAGGAGCCGAGCGTACGTTTGCATGCAGTTTGATCTGGGTTGTGCCGCAGTAGAGGCGTTATTGAGTTGTCCTGTATCTTGCAGCTGTTGAACTCACTGTGTTTCGACACTTAACATCGAGTGTATCTTGTTTCCAAATAAACGAATATCGGAATGCGGCACTCCATGTGTTGTTCTCACTGGTAAATCAACTTAACTCGGGAAGCCGCTGGTGGGTAATAAGGCAAGGAATCCAAGCTGTTGGTAACAGTCAGATTTCAAGTCTGCTAGTCGACTATTTGCGGCGGGATTTACTATTGGAGATTTCTTTCGTGGATCAAAATTCGGCGGAATCAAGAAAGGTGATTTGTGTCGACTACAAGGATAAGACATACCCAGGAAATTCGCGACATGTGTTGCCTCTCTACTTAGGGAGAGCAGGTTGTTTTTGCAGTGAACTTTTACTCGTTCTTGTCCACGATATAGTATCGAGACGTTCGGCCAGTTGTTTTGGTAACATTGCCTTATCGGAACAAGGCAGAGTACACCAAAGTGTCTGTGCATTAGTGAAAGTGCTACTACTCGTGAGCTGCCACAGAGAGCTTCCTGAACTGAAGGCTCCAGTAAAGAAATACTTTACGAGCTCTCAGTGGCGGAAGTCGTACGTCGAATACCTAAAGAAAAGTACAACTGATGAAATTGGTAAATTGCAGCGGGATCTGGGGTATATCGAGAAACCTCCTCGGTCTCTCACTGAACCTAATGTAGAGCATACCGAGGGCATGCCGTCAAGGGATGAGCTGCCTTCTAAAACCATGCCGACAACCCTTTCGGAAGACCAAGAGGCATTGCGAGATCTGCTACTTTTAGACGAGGCACTAAAAGATGTTACAGACCAAATGAGCAATTGCGGCATCACCTCAGGGTCAGACTCGTAGGTGTGGTCTTCCACTTTTTGCAGACGTATAGAATGGCAGAAACACTGACTCCGTTGTATCGTCTATTCTCGGCCATCGGCCGTTGGATCACGGATCCACAGCTTACCTAGTTGTTTAAGTCTAGAGGAGGATGAAATCGCCCTCTCGTGTTTTCCAGGCACTCCATAAGAAGGCGGCGTTAAACCATGCTTTGTTTTGGCTATCTCTCGCCATTCCTCGTGGTCCATAGAAAAGCTAGCTCCCAGGTCCACTGCTTGGTTTAGTGCATCGTCCAGTTTGTCTAGCGGAACGTTGACATTATAATTTGGAATAGCGCGGGCACAACTACTAACTGTTGATGTGTCCAACGCGCTTCGATTAAGCCCTTCGCATTCGCTTACGAAAGGTTCATTATACAGCAGGTTATGGTCAACATCCGTGAATTGGGGATTGTATGGAGGCTTTGATACCGCTGAAACAGGGATGTAGAACAAATTGAAAAGTTGCGACAATCGGGCATATAGAGTTGAGCGTAGCATGTAAGGAAACAGCTCGATAACTCTGCAAACATGGAAACAACTAAAACCCTACATATTAGAGGACAGCGAATAGCTGTTTGCTTACACCGCATGCTGAGGCAGAAACATCAAATTAGTCAGAGGGGACCCGTGCGGGGCGATTAAAATACCAGTTTCGGCCATTTGCTGAATTCGTCCTTTGAAACCGGCCTGAGTATCTTCCACTACTGAGAGCGGCAAACCGAAACTTTTTGCTTTCGTTTTCACTTCTTCAATGTTATGGATCTTTCGTTGACTCCGCTGCAGGTTGAAACAAGTTAACGAAAGATACATAAGGTTGGGTACCATGGCCTAATTTAGCTATTCAAGGGTCATACTCTTCCTAACAGTAAAGTGATTCGCCTAGGTGGGTGATGAGGGTGGGACATCCGGTTCGATCTAGCAAATTTGTAAGCATATTCTCTGAACATCCACGCATCGGCTCGTCCTGCATGTTTTCAGGAAAGACAAAATGTAGTATCAGAATTCAGCGAGCGCCCGAATACAAGGTCCGTCTTACCTGTAAACAGTGCGTTCTTCTTTCCTGTAACAACTGCGGTGCGAGAGCACAGCAGCCTTGCTGAGGAATACCGAGAAAAGTCTGCAGGGAACAAATACTTGGAGTCATCTTGCGTACTCAGCCGCAAGATTCCCTCGTTGAAACTGGGTATGTCTGTCTTGTTTCGAACCAATCGCGACACATCTGTAGTACCAGGTCCTGTGATAGCCACATACGCTTGGGCTGGCATGCTCCATTGTGTTCCCATCACAACTTGTCCATACCGAGAATTCAACTGATACTGAGGATCCGTGGTATGGTCGTCCGTGTACTGGACCATCCGTTGCCCTTGGTAGCGTGACTTAATCATATCGGCTTGTTCTTGTTCTTCCCGGTTGCTTTGAGCTTTTCGTCTCGCTTCCGAAAGGAGTCGCTTCTTTTCAGCATTCGAATATCTGTAGCGCTTATCTGCTTCATATTCAGGTTCTTCAGCGCTATCAAATCGTTCTGCTGTGAACATTCTCTTAAACAAATCACGTTGTGTTGAATTCTCGTACGCGGGCCATAGGTAGGAGCCTTTACTAAGCTTGACTTGGTAGGGGTTGGGTGCTCGTGTCCCTTTTCTTGTCCGATTCGACCTCATGGCATCGTACAACGGAAGAACCTTACTCGAAAACTGAAATTCATTTGACAAGGCTCCCTTGTCCAGGTGCACCCACCATACTGGTCCATCTAACCATTCAGCGGAAACGGAACTCTTCCCGCCACATCCAGGAGACCGCTCGTCTATTATTGAGCTCTTAGAGTCGGCTCCTCTCGATTTCAAAGGAGCCTTACAAGCAACACTGTTGCTATGAGTGTCCCCTAAGATTATATCCGGATGTGCCTTCAGCCACTTATATCCGCCTCCATTTGGACCCATCAACCGGTATCCAAACAGCAGCGGATGATCAATGGTGGGATCCCGGGCTTCATAAGGGAGCGGGTATGGACGGTAGTGCTTGGCATGAAAGGAGCACTGCGAGTATTCTGTGCACGACGGTTCCTGAAAGCGCGGATCAAAACAGTCTTCGGGATGTGAGGAGCCAATCGGAACAGCTTGCGGAGAATCTCGTCTTTGTCGCGTTTCCTGATCATCCATAAGGGCCACCAAATTCTCGCCGTCAAAGCACAAATTCGAATACACGCATATCTCGCTTTCATCTCGTTGAATATAGCACGTTTGTACCGTTTCTCGATCTTCCGTTTCTTGTTCCTGGGGGCTGTTTGATCGCTTCTCAGCTTGTTCGTTGACAGCCTTGTCTCGGATTAACGTCTGGGTTCGCGCAATAACTGTCAAGAATTTATTGCGGTCCTTGGGGTTCAGCGAGTCCCGGCGCACTTTTTCGCGTAACTGTTCCAACATCGCCAACAGTGATTGCACGGATTGGGAGCTACCATACCCCTCCGTCGCTCGCCGCCCCGTATAGCTCAGACGTGCACCCTTCTCCTCCTCCTCCTGCCTGACGGTATCGTAGGGACCGAGAGACACCTGCGAGCTCGACATTTCCACGACCATCGCTACCGTCAAAATGAAGGCCACGATGCTCCCCAGCACAATAACTCCCCATGGCCAGACGCGGCGGTTATTCACGGAAGCCTCTCCGGCGGAACGGTGTTGTTGTTCTCGTCCATGCTCCTCCTCGTGCTGATGATGACGAGAATGGGAGGAACCTGCGACCGACGATGACGACGACGACAACGACATTGGCACAATTTGACCAAATACTGTACCTTACTTTTCTACCTATGTACAGAAAAATAGGTATTACCATAAACCCCACTCTATCTTGCTCAAGAGATGGACAACACAACCAGTGACCCTCTACTGCCAATGGTAGACCCTCGAGCCCCTTGTTTGATTGGTTGTATGGCTCGCTCATGTGGAGCTTCACAGAAGGACAGCTAGGAGGTGCCACTCATTCAATTATTCGTTTGTGTATGTTTGACAAGCAAGCAAGCGAAAACAAAGCAACACTACTGGTACCAACAGTCCTGGACCATGCGGAGCAAACAGATGGAAGCTTAGACAAGATGTTCGGGCTTTTCTTGGCTCCAAAACTGGAAGAGCGAGGAATCCAATCCAGATGCGAACAAATTCACGTAACTGGAGGGAATGGATTCCACCGAGGCATCAAATGATCGGTATTTCACATCTCCATCGTTCTCCTTCTCAAGAACTGGTTGTACCATCAAGGAACGAGGCTTTCTCTTGGCCACAACCAAGTCGCGGAGAGGGAGCCAATGATCCGGCACGGTAGTGTAGTAGTCAAAAAGTTCCTTACCGCGCTTGTAGTCTGCCGTGCTTTTATACACCTGCAGTTTCTCAAGGAATAAGCCCACAGCAGGGATCCCTACAGACTCAATTTTGGACCGATTCATCACGAGATGGACTCCCTCTTCACCCTCTTTAACTCTTCCTTGAGCAACGTCTTCAGATGAAAAGTTGTTGGTTTTTCCGCTCTCATCAAAACCTTTGATCTCACAGAATCCCTCTCCTGCCTCCAACATCACTCGCAGGATTGCAAAGCGAGCCCTCATATGTGCTTGTCCCCAGAATTTCTTTTCAGGCGTATAATACAAAAGGGCCATGAGACCTGCCCGAGCCATATTTAACCAGTTGATGTAGACAACGTCCATTGCTTCCTCAGACTTTGGATCATAACCAAAGATATCCAAGACTTTAGGTTGGGAGCAAAGATAGATTCCTACACACTCTGCCCGGCACTCTTCGTAGCTCGACGCAATGTCAGAAAACACAGAATCCCTGAAAAATCAATATCATATTCTTACAGATCTCTAACACGAGGATACCACACCATTCAGACATACCACGTCTGCCAAGGCTTATACCAGCTTTGAACCGTGTTGTCAAACACATGCAGTTGTTCCTTAGAGAAGTTGAGGGAACCATCTTCATTCTCTTGCAGGAGTTTCCCGGATCCGTGGCCTAACACTGCAGGTGACATTGACGGTAGGTACATATAGAGTCGTAAAAGAAAAACAAAAGCGAGGTTCGGACGTACACTCATGTAGTCCAACTTGAATTTGGAAACATTTCTGGATCGTGTTTTGGAAAGGAGACTGGTCGCCTTCAGTGAGGAATGTCACGCGCTCGTTAAAATTCCTAGCTGACATTACATTGCCTAACGTTACATTCTTGAAGCCTCCATCACTTTCTTGACGAATATGATCATAGTTCTGTAGAGAGAAGACGCAAACGAAATCCTAAAAGGGGACAGCTGCAACGTACTACGTAGAGCAACGACTTACCGGAATGTTGATACCGATGGGAAGCATGCTGCTCCCGAACGCGAGTACGTCCAAAGACGTAAAGTCGGGTTGAAGGAACTCATCCTTCTCTAGCTCAGATTGCCAGGGAAGCAATGGAAGTAGCTCTTCTGCTGCGCTTACGAGCCTTCCAAACTTTTCGCTCATTTTCTTGTTTACCACAGCTACAAACCCTTCCCATTCACCACGGAATCCCATAGGATCCCGATAGGTTTCGATAAAGCCTATATAGTTTTCAACAATGGGACCTTTGTTCTTGACCCAGTATCTAGAGCCAGTTATATGCGCTGGTATAGACCCGGTGCGGAATGCTGTCACATAGGCAGTCAAGAAGTTAACCTCATTCTTGGTCTCGGCGTACTGCCGTGCACAACGGAGGTTTTTCACTACACCGGCCATCATAGGTGCGTAGTCTCCACATTCAACCTCAACTACACAGCCTTGCCACTCATAGGTACCTTCCACAGGAGGCACGCAGATATGCTTTTCCGAACTCTCAATATCTCCCATCTTCTTTTCAGCTTCGTCCGGTCCTTCTTCCAGTTCAACGGGAGCATGCCGACGGAGTTTTCCTTCAGAGGATGCGATTCGAAGGGTGTATTTGGTTTTCCCATCCTTGGTGGAGGACTTGAAGAGTCTTGTGTTATAGGGGGCAATTTTGTGTTCACTCATGAATCCTTGGAAAAACGACGCGTCTTCTTTGGTGACATTGCTGGAGTAATAGCAGCTTACTCCTTCATCGCACATGCCAAGTTGGCGAAGGCGAGGATTCTCCAAGTCGAATACATAGTCTTTCCACCAGGAAGACTTCAATTCCGCGGTCACTTCTGGAGGCATATCTTGCGCTGTCTCCACGAAATGATCACACAGGGAGATGAATTTCTCCTTGCTCAAATTCGGTACGAATTTGGTATCACCAAAGCTGGTATAATTACCCATATTGGTGAAAAACGTCGATGCATAGGTGTGAAATGCCTTGATATCTTCTGGGGAGAAGCCACAGGATTCCTCGGCGATTTGGTTGATGGCGTCGACGCCATGCTGTTCATACATGAATTTGAACATGAAGAAAATGGGAACACTTTCGACACTGCATTGTAGCAGACAAATCTTGGCTCCTTCCCATGAGGCACGGCATAGGTAATAGGCGTAATGCGCCTGATTCGACGTCAGTCCATCGAAGGCCTCCTTGGCCTCCAGGGAAGCCACAGACACATCATTGTCCAAGATGTAAGTGGACAGATCACCTCTTTTGGACGAGGATGAACTCATGCTGTCTATATAGTCTGAGAAGGAAGGAACAGAATCGTGGCATATACTTGTATCTTCCCAATTCTTCAACGTGCGCTGTAAAACACAGCCTGTAATGGTACTCGAGTCTGGAAAATCCCAACAACACAAACAAATGTTGATCTTTGAATAATGGTCGGACATTATTAATAGGTGGCTATTCTCGGAGAAACCGTTTCTTTAGATCATCTCTTTCACCTTCGTCGTCCCAGCAGCTCGCATAGCTCGTCCCCAAACTCTGGAACAACCATTGTGACAAACGATTGTCGAACACAGTGTGCCCAACTACACAGTAGAAGAGCTTCGAAACCGAACGACACCAACTCCATCACATCATGCGGCATACATGCACATGTATTGTACGTGTAGGGAAGAACGCTCAGCAGATGGGACAAGACTTTGATAGAATCGAGATTGAACGTTCATGGTGGATCAC
The DNA here is from genome assembly GCA_001687465.1 of Halocafeteria seosinensis. Taxonomy (NCBI): domain Eukaryota; class Bigyra; order Bicosoecida; genus Halocafeteria; species Halocafeteria seosinensis. The sequence goes on along the minus strand of LVLI01000196.1, from coordinate 3,377 downwards.
AAATTCCAATTCCAGCGACGTTCGAACAATCGGATACATGGGACACTCGGAATGCTAACCCGGTATTTTACTGGTCTACAGAATTTGTACAACTTGTACCACTACAACGTACGGAGACTGATAAATTTAATATGCACAGTTATTGGAACGGAAAATTCTCTACAGCCCCAGCTCCTGGTTCATTGTGTTGCCCTGCGATTCCATGTGGTGATTCGCGTCAGATGGTAACTTCTGCGATCACGACCCACGATTGCTTACCACTCTCCAGGTCTCTAGCTGCCATGAATACCAGCGTGGACATATCGCAGCTGTCAGGCTCAAAAACTAAACTCGTAAACTTACCTCCAAAACCCAGAGGCTCGAGAGTCGCATACAGTATGTGCCTCCCCGTGACTGGATCTACACATCACTGACGTGCACATCATCTGTAGATACTCCATTCTCCTGATTTTCCGAGGTTCGCTGCGACTGGTTATCTTCAGCACTGGCGTGATTCCCTCGCGCTTCATTTGCCTGGGTCCGCCTCCCCCGACAACGCAACACGTCTGTGCAATCTCTTCCAATATCATTCAGTAACGTGCCCTCCCACATCTGCCAAAAGCGTTTCCCCTCGTGACGCGCCAGGTTCACCAATGCTAACAAGGCGTTGACTATTGAACATGCTGTGAATATTGTCGATATTATAGCGATACGTGAAAACCCCACATACAGATTGTTGTATGTTTGAAGGGCGAGAGCAGGTAGACTATCTCCCATTTTTTCTGCATACTGCATGAAATTTTTGTTAATCGTAAAAGCTGAAACGCCCAACAATCTTGATTTTTTCTCTCCATCAGAGTCAGTATACGAATAGCGATCCACTTCTTTGCCACTGTGAGGTACCACCGTCCTCCGGAACTGCATCCCCCACCATGTAAAGAGTTGCGTCTCCATGTCCTCTTCCTTTGCGTTCGTGGAACAGCAGCCAACACGTTCAATAATAGTAGCTGTCGGTTTGCCACCTGGCTTATCTCCTGGATTCCAGGGACCTGACTCCCTTTCAGGTTCTGGCACACGAAACATTCTCTTCCATTGTTCAACGAATTTTGTATTTAGGACAAAAATTTGGCAAACAAACAGCGCCGCTCCGATAACATGTAAAACGACTGTTGTCGTGACCACAAAAATTACGTATACTGCTGTGTGCAAGATATGGCAGAGCCACTTCAATACGGCAGCAACTAAGTGTGCACATCCTCGTATGTAGCTCTTTTCGGATTGTTGATACCTAGCACGGGGTCCTTCCCCGTTCAAGATTTCTGCAAAGATACGGAATACGAACAAGGCACACCAGAAGCCACGCTCTGGAGGACGGCCGGCTTCGCGATCAATGTCAGCTTGGCCAATATATTCTAACCGCATGAAATCCACCCCAACCCTCCAAATCCACCATACGTAGAAGAGGAAGGGGAAGAAAAACATAGAGCCAATCAAACCGTAGCCAATGAAGATGTTGACAAAGGCTTCCGTCGACAAGTACAATAAATCAGTTATGACATCGACGACACTGATCGTAGTGGTGAGCACTTCGACAAAACTGGGTTTGTGCTTTAGCGTGGTGAGTAGAGCAGGGGGATTGTTTCGAATTTGTTCCGGAGTTTGGTCCCGTTGCGCACGTCTCATCGTTTCTTGATTCACCTCTTCACGTTCCTTGTCCGTTCTCGCATGCTCATCCTCCCAACAACGATGCCCAACCAGTGCCAACACAAACAGCAAGAAGCATACGCCACTTACTATATACGTCGGCAGTCTCCCAAAGCCAAACCGGAATACGTCACATGTGACTGACCCTCGCGATCTTATAAGTGGACAATTGAGGCATTTTGTCGATCCCTTGAAGGGATTATAGGTGCCCTCCGGGCAGGGCGAGCACGTAGAATTACCATCTACAGTCTCTCCCTCAGGGCAAGGGCGACAACTCCCGCTACCCGTCTGTGATACAGATCCAGATGAGCACCGATTGGGTTGTGTTGAGCCACTGGAGCAGTAATGGCCGGCAGGACAAATCAGGGGCCTTGAATTGTTGTCATCAGGACAATACCGGCCGGAAGGGCACTTAGTCGGTTTGGAGGCACCCGCTTCGCAAAATGTACCCCCAGGGCAATCAACTGGAGCTACTGAGCCTACCTGGCAGAACGAGCCAGGAGAACATATCCTTTTCGAAGCCGGAAATGGGCAGTAGTAACCGCTTTCACATAGAACAGGTTCGCTGTAGCCTTCCCCGCAGTAGGTTCCATTAGTTGTACACTCCGTTGGAGCGCTGCTATTTGTTGGACAGAAGGTTCCGGCGGGACAAATATCAGGGGTACTGCTATTACTTAAGCAAAAGCTTCCACTTGGACAACCCTGAGGAATTGCAGAACCCCGAGGACAAAAGGCACCTGACGGACAACTCTCCGGTGCAGCTGATCTACTTGGGCAGTATGTACCTCCTGGACAAGTTGTCGGACTACTGCTGTTTCTCGTGCAGAAATTTCCAGCAGGACACTCTTGGGGAGCGTCGGAACCTCGAGGACAATAGGTTTTCTCGGGACAGATGGCAGGAGATGCTGACAGTGAGGAACAAGATGATCCTGGGGGGCATATTGTGGGAGCACTGCTATTGGCCTCACAAAAGGTACCTGCGGGACACCCCGTTGTATTCCCGCTGCCAATTGGACAATAATACCGGTTTGGGCACGGTATTGGAGTGCTGCTCAGGGGCGGGCAATACCGTCCGGCGGGACAAAGCTTGGTCGATGGTGACTCCGGAGGACAATACCGGCCACTCGGGCACTCTAAAGGAGAGCTGCTACCTTGGGGGCAATAAAATCTGGCAGGACAAGGAGTTGGAATCTCAATACCAGCCTCACAGAAGGAGCCGTTCGGACATATGAGTTGTTCTGCCGTGGTAGGACAGAAGAATCCTTCAGCGCATGTGCTTGGAGATGACGAACCCTCGGGACAATACGTTCCATTGGTAGTACACGTCATTGGGAAGCTACTGTTCATTGGACAGAACGTTCCGGCGGGACAAATATCAGGGGCACTGCTATTACTTAAGCAAAAGCTTCCACTTGGACAACCCTGAGGAATTGCAGAACCCCGAGGACAAAAGGCACCTGACGGACAACTCTCCGGTGCAGCTGATCTACTTGGGCAGTATGTACCTCCTGGACAAGTTGTCGGACTACTGCTGTTTCTCGTGCAGAAATTTCCAGCAGGACACTCTTGGGGAGCGTCGGAACCTCGAGGACAATAGGTTTTCTCGGGACAGATGGCAGGAGATGCTGACAGTGAGGAACAAGATGATCCTGGGGGGCATATTGTGGGAGCACTGCTATTGGCCTCACAAAAGG